>JBAMBQ010002186.1:0-28528 GCA_037044495.1 Stegana nigrithorax
TGTATAATAAGAAGATGCATGACCCCGTTGAAAACGTTTCCACCTGGGTCCTGTCGCCAGGACCCTGCCGTAAGATGGCGTGGGACCCGGACTTTATCGTAAGGTGGCATACATTTTTTTCGGTGGTAGTTGCATGTGTATGTAATGATGGTCTTCATATACACAGCGTTTTTTTGATTGTAGTTGTTGGGCTAGCCGATTGCGCATATTTGTTGTTGCGCTTATTTCTTTTTCGGTAGTTGTCATGTATGTGTATGTGTGTGGTGATTGTCTTCATATACAAAGCATTTTTTGTGGCGATTGACATTTTTTAGAAGTTTCATTTGTGAAGCTACAGTCGAAACTCGATAATCCGAAGAATGATTGCAGGCCCAATTCAGACTATCCAATATTTAGGATTTCTGAATTGTTTTAATATATGCAACTTTATTAAAGAAAATCACAAGGGTAAATGAAAAAATTATAATTAATTTATAAGTTGTATATAAACATATAAGTATTTCCGTTAAAACGATATAAATCCACTGAAGACATAAGGAGAACATGTAATTCGGATTAAAGAATTGCAATTTATTTGAATTACAGAGTAGCCAATGCATGAAAATTACTGTATTTTCGGATCAGCAAGTAGTCGGATTATCGAGTTTCGACTGTAGTTCATTTTTCTCGCTTTTTATGAAATATTGGCTCTTCTTCTTCGCTGTTACAGGCATTAAAATTCTCAAAGCTGCTTCTTAGCACTTTGACTGTGTGAATGAAAAAAGTCAAAGCCAATTAGAATATTTTGCGCTAATTATGCATTATTTGTAAAAATAAGTGTGTGCAAAATATATTTATTTAAATATGATGCAACTATTCAGTTCATTCGGAACAAAAATTTGACATGCATTCAATTGAACTGGAGATCAATCTAAACACCAGTTCGTTCAGATTGTAGTAGAATGCGCAAAATATTAAATGAAGACAATTTAAGCCGGCTACGCCAAATATGAATATTGGTGGACTATTTATTTTGATTTTTGACAGGTGTCTGCATTTAATAAATTCAATAATAATGCATTTAATAAAATCAATATGAATGGATAAATATGGAAATGTAACAATTTTTACATAATTTGTATTAATTTCCAATTGATTAATAATTATTAATTTGTAATTAAAAAATATAGTGCAATAATAGAAACATGCGCAATTGTTAGAAATTAATTACATATTAAATAATGCAAAAATGCGCATAAAAAATGTCTTGCATAGTTAAGGATTCATTCATTACTTATTAAACATCAAAAATACATTCTAAAATAGACAAACTTCACACTAGGCATTAGTGCGAGCAGCATATGAATAGGCAGAAAGGGAAACAATATCATTTGAAATCTCATCAAAAGCGCATACACAAAAAAATAAAAACCGAAATCAAAATAAAGACAAGCGATTGTAATCAAAGCATGAGTGCGAGCAGCACATGCATAGCAAAGAAAAAAACGAAAACTCTTAGAGTAGAACATATACTGCTATCTGTCGGAGTTTGACGTCCACACACGCTGCCCGCCGCTGCCTGATTTTGTCATTTCAATTTAGCAAGCAGTTTGTATGAGATGCGTCTTCGTAGTATACATATTCTCTGTCTCTACCATTGTTTTTGCTGGCCCTCAGTAGTGACAGAGAATATGTATAATAAGAAGACGCATGACCCCGTTGAAAAAATTTGTACATAGGTCCTGGGCCCAGGATCCTACCGTAAGATGGCGTGGGAACTGGATTCTACCATAAAATGGCATATATTTTTTCCGGTGGTAGTTTCATGTGTGTGTATGATGGTCTTCATATACTCAGCGTTTTTTGATTGTAGTTGTTGGGCTAGCCGAGTGCTTACATTTGTTGTTGCGCTTTTTTTCTTTTTCAGTGCTAGTTGTATGTGTGTGGTGATTGTCTTCATATACAAAGCCTTTGTTACCAAATTTTAGATTTGATGATTTTATGTAATATGCAATCATATTTTTGAATATTATTAATATCGGTTTACTATAGCATATAGCTGAAGTACAAACAATCGGGCAAAAAATGGCTTTTATTAAAAAAAATTTTTTTTCTTGAAACATCCTATCATAATGAATAAAAAATATTAAAGCAACAAAATAATATATTCAGTTTTGGATAGGGTACAGGGTTTTTTATAGTCGGTTACGCCCGACTATAGCCCTGCCTTTCTAGTTTTGATTGTAGTTGTTTGGCTTGCCGAATGCTTACATTTGTTGTTGCTCATTTTTTTTCTAGTTGTCATGTGCGTGACGTTGGCCATTTTTTTGGCAATTCAAGAATGTTGTTGTTGTTGAATTTGGTGTGTGCGCAAATTTCTTGCTGCAGACCATTCCTTTGCATGCTACATTCTATGAGTGCTTGGTATGAAAAGTCGCTGCTCGACGGTACCGTCTGAAATACACGTGTTTGTGTGTGCATGCAGAAAAGAATTGTAGAAGTTTGAATTGCCAAGCTAAGTAGCTCATATCTCTTCGTTTTGAGAAACTATTCTGCTTCTTCTTAATTGCTACGGGCATTTCATTCTGCTTTTGATATGTGCCTGGTATGAAAATTCGTTCATCGAGCGTACCGTTTGAAATACATGAGTTTGTGTGTGCGTGCAGAAAAGAATTTGCCATGATTTTGAAGTTTTGATTATTAAGAATATATTTTTTGCTTTGTGTTGCTGCTGCTTCTTTATTGACATATGCATTTCATTCTGCTTTCATTCAATTTCAATATCGTATTAGGCGCTCATAATTGAAAAAAAGCAGAATAAGCAAGCAACGAAAATCATTAGCAAAATCTTGGCTGTTGTCGCTTATGTGCGAGGGGAACAAATACATGCGGGGAAGGAAGATTAATTGCTGACGAATAAGGCACACGAACACTGACCGAAAACACAAACGACTGAAATCAAACAAATCAAATTATTTGCAATTAATTTATATTAAAAAATGATTATTATAAAAAGCATTAGTGCCTGCAACATATGCATGGCATAAAAAAATAAGAAATTTTACGCAGGCTGAAGACAAAATATGAATATTCGATATGCTATTTTTTCTAACATTTCACTAAGCGCTTTACAGGTGGCACAGCAAATGTACAGAAATACGTCAAGTGCAAACTTCATACATATATAATTTATTATTAAAATTTTCTAAATAATGCAATAGTTCAAACATTCATACTTATGTATGCAACTGTTACAAATTAGTTATTAAATTATGCAAAAATATTACTAAAATGTGTCCATTCATTCATTATCAAAAATAAAATAAAAAATAGACAAATTTCACACTAGGCATTAGTGCAAGCAGCAAATGAATTGGCAGAAAGGGAAACAATATCATTTGAAATCTCATCAAAAGCGCATACACAAAAAAATAAAAACCGAAATCAAAATAAAGACAAGCGATTGTAATCAAAGCATGAGTGCGAGCAGCACATGCATAGCAAAGAAAAAAACGAAAACTCATAGAGTAGAACATATACTGCCATCTGTCGGAGTTTGACTTCCACACACGCTGCCCGCCGCTGCCTGATTTTGTCATTTCAATTTAGCAAGCAGTTTGTATGAGATGCGTCTTCTTAGTATACATATTCTCTGCCTGTGAGTTATTATAAGGTGATTTTGATGGTCTAATTGTGCCGTTCGCTAAAAGTTTTTTAACTTCTGCGGTGACAAATTCAGACACGCCCATTGGGTATGGGTACATCTTGGAGTACAAGGGTTCGCCATCTGTACGGATTGTGGCGACAGTATTTATGTTATAGGCTCTAAACCTTGGTCATGTTTGATAAGACTTTTTATAAAGTCTATTTTCGTATTTACCTGTTTTAATAGGTCTGGACCGATTAAGCCGTCGAATTCTGCAAGGCTATCCAAAATAAAAAAGTTTATTTTTACGTTGAATAAATGAATTGGCCATTTTCGTAAAATTTTTGTTTGCCCATGTATCGACCTCACATGGAATGGGTTGTCAACAGACTCAAAGTGTGATAGTACGGCAAGTGGTTTTATATAGTCCTGATTCGATCAGAAGCCTAATTGTTTACCTTGCAAGTGTACGTGTGATGTACGGCAACAGGGATGTTCCCCTAAAAAATTGCAACCTTCAGTCTCTGACAAGTCGTCCTCAACCGCTGTTGCTTTCAATTGTGACTGAGCTTCGTAATTTTTATTGTCCTGCTCCTGAGACAGATTGTTCCCCATAATTTTGATATTTTCTATTAGTATGTGCTTGAGTTGGTTGCTTAAAACGTGACGATGTATCCACGTCCATTGACTCGGGCCCTTGTTGTTTTGAACTACCTGTTTTAGGTTGGACCTGACTTTCTCCTTAACTTTTCTGAAACTGTGGGATTTTTTCTGAAAATGATCATCGTTTTTTTTGTTGACCGTTTTTACGAAAGCCCTGGGACCGTTGACAGCAGAATTTCTGGGATTTCTCCTCAGTATGTCTTGCGAAGTTTGCCGCGAAAATGCCTCTATCGTTCCTCGATTCTGCTTCCTGTGCTAGAGCTAGAGCGGTTGACAAATTGCATGGCCCATTTTAAATTGTTTCGTTGTTGTTCGTTAGAAAGGTCAATTTTCTTTCTACCTCGTCGTAGTACTTCAAAAGGGGTAAGTCGCTGTTGTATCACGTGGACCGGTGTTTTATCGGCAAAAGTGAAATCTAGCCTTGCAATGATGGCTTTAAAATTCAAAACTGAATCTGCCGAACCTCTTATCTTATCGCGAATAATTGCCACGACTTGATAGTGTCTAGAGCTCCCGTTGTAGGGCTCGAAGAATTTGTAGACTGCCTTAGTCACTTGTCTCTAATTCTCCTGCTTCCCATCAAACTCGGGAATGGATTTCATAATATCTAGAGGTTCGTCGCATTCATGATTTCTGATACACTTCTACTTCTGGCACAGCTTCCCTAAAATTATTGAGTTGTTTTGTGACAGCCGCTAATTTTTGCTTCAAAATTTGCTCTGGCTGTGTAAAATAAGCACGCATTTGTGTTTCTAAGTTCACTATTTTTTGTTCATTCATGTTTGTACTTATCCTTACTTCCCTATATGCAGAAATTATTTCTTCGTCACTACTGTCAAAATCACCTAGTTTTATCATTGAATTAAAAAACCACGATGTGAACTACTATTGTTTATTATTTTTTCATGTGAAACTTCTCACAAAAATGAAAAGGAAACAAAAAATCTTTTCACCACTTATTTTAGACAGGCACTTTATTTCTTTATTTGAGGCTAAGCAGAATGAGCAATTCACTTACATGGTGTTCATATTGCCTAGGAGAGTAGCAGATGATGACCAATGCGAGTGTAGCGATAATTGCCGAATGTCGTCTAGCTTTGGTGGTTGGACTGGTGCCTTCGACGTAGTGTGGTTGGCTTGACTATGATGATCAGACGAGAACCGGTGTGTTCAACGTGATATAATTGTTGACTGCAGCATTAATTTTTATACCCTGTACCAAAAAATGGTAAAGGGTATATTAAAGTTGTGCAAATGTATGTAACAGGCAGAAGGAGGCGTGGCAGACCCCACAAAGTATATATATTCTTGATCAGCATCGAAAGGCGAGTCGATATAGCCATGTCCGTCTGTCGGTCTGTCCGTATGAACGCACGGATCTCGGAAACGGTAAGACCTACAACCACCAAATTTGGCACGAAGACTCTCCTAATCCATAGGCATAACGAGTTTTTTTTTTTCGATATTCAACCTATAACATATAGCTGCCATAGGAATGATCGGCCGAAAAGCCATATTTAGTAACAAAACCGCTTTATTTTTTATGATATGTTAACCAAATTTGGGATTTAATTGTTTTACCTAATGTCCAATCACATATCTAAAAATTATGAATATCGGTTTACTATATCATATAGCTGCCATAGGAACGATCGGCCAAGAAACAATATTTACTGAGAAAAACTTTTTTGTATATCAAGCTATCGTTATCAAATTTTGGATTTAACAATTCTAAGTAATATCCAATCATATTCCCGAATATTATAAATATTGGTTTACTATAACATATAGCTGCCATAGGAACGATCGGCCGAAAAACAACATTTACTGAAAAAAACTTTTTTTTTTATTAAGATATCTATACCAAATTTCGGATTTAATGATATGATATAATATCCAATCATATTTCTGAATATCGTAAATATCGGTTTACTATAACATATAGCTGCCATAGGAGCGATCAGTCAAAAAATGGCTTTCACTAAAAAAAAAATTTTTTTTCTTCAGATATCCTTACATAATGAATACAAAATATTAAAGCAGCAAAAAAATATATTCAATTTTGGATTGGGTACAGGGTTTCTATAGTCGGTCACGCCGTATTAGGTATTTTTCAAAAGAGACATGAAACACAATATTATTCCGAGTACTTTAACCGTTGGGTGCCAGTAAAACAGATATGTGTATTCTGTAAAACTCTTTATTAAAATACTTTATTAATTTTCTTCTTTAGAACGCTTTATCGAGTTCGAGCTTCTGTTCAAGACTGCCCTTTTTGGTTTTGCTCCGCATAGCTTGTAGCTACAGCTGCCAAGCATAGTCCTTGACAGAAGGCTGAGTCGACGGTGTGTGCCCGCAGTTATCACGCAGCGTTCGCGTGTGGGTGTCAGGTTTCATTCACCCAAAATGTTGACTTGCGCAACCGCGTCCAAACTTGCATCTCGATCAGTACAATGTTCCTTACGCGTGTTAACTTATACATAAACACTAATAAACGAATTTGTCATTATTTTAGAAGTTTCAAATTCGAAGTCATTTAAATTTTTTGATTTTTACAAAATATTTGGTGCTTCTTCTTAATTGTCAATCGCATTTGGGTAAAGGGAACAAATACATGCGGAGAGAAGTGTCAATTGCTGCCGAATAAGAAACTGATCGAAAAAACAAATGACTACTATAAGCAGTATGAGCTCAAGCAGCACATTTGAATGAGGAAAAGGGACGGTTTCCGCTTCGTCTTTTACACTGGCCAGCCGCACCTAATTTTAAAACTTAACAGTGGTCGTAACAAAGCTCTGATACGCTATCTATATACAGTCGAATCCCAATAAACCGAAATGGCACGGGAACAGCATTTTTTCGGATTATCGGTGTTTTCGATTTCTTGGGATTTCACAAAAGCAATTAAACAAATTCTTCGAACATGTTGTTGTGAATTTTAACCGGGACAACAAATGTGTTTTGTGAGAGGAATTTATGTGCAATTGTTTTTGTAAAATGTAATCGGACAGAACAATGAGCGACATGAAGACGACAATATTGTTTAAAAAAGTTAACGGTAGTTAAACTGAAAATGTTATTTTTTTTTTATTTAACATTCTGCATTACGGATTATAAGAGGTTTATAAAATGTATTACGGTTTATAAGAGGTTTTATGTTCATGGAATTGCAAAAAAAAATTACGTATTACCGAGGGGATCAAAATGTATGGAAATTTTACGAATTAGAAGCATCAACGCAAAGCAAAGATCTATTGTACAGCAATAAAAAAAAAGTCTTCTATATACCAAGAAATTTGGTGTACAGGATTGGCTGGACAGAAGAATACCATAAAATTCTAACTTTTCCACATATTAATGAGTACTGTCAAAATCGCTCTCACATTCAATTCTGTAATCAATAAAAATTTATAAAAATCTTCCATCAGCAGCAAACGAATTCATGACCACCCCAACAAATGGCTAATTCGGTGCTTTTGGTTTATTTATTTCATCTAAAGAGACAAACAATAAAATATTTTGAAGGAAACTTTAATCTTCCAGTCAAATATCAGAAACAACATCAAAAAATTCGGTGTTTCTTCAGCAACGATCGAACTTCGGAGTGCAGAGCAGATGGTCATTTGGGTGCAATTGTGTGTATGGCCGTCTGTCTGTGTGTGGGCGTGTGGTATGAGTGTTTAAATACAACGCAAGCATACGTTTGTCACTATCGTCAGCTCTTGCATTAACTCTGTGCAATTAAGAAGAAGCAGAATACTTTTCCAAAACAAAGAAATATGATTTTGCTTGGCAATTGAAACTTCTAAATCCATTTAATTTCACAAACAAACACGTGTATTTCAGACGGTACGAGGAACGACTTTTTATACCAGGCACTCAAAAAATTTTGCAAACAAAAGGATTGTCTGCACCACGAAATCTGCGCACTCGACTTTTTCAACAACAACATTTTTGAAATGCGATAAAATGGCAACCACCGCCAAAAAAACTTTTATGAGCTAGACCAGATGATTGAATCAAATCAAACGAAAATCCAAAGTCAGAGTAAGGAAGCAAATAACACGAAACCCGAAGCACTTCGGCACACTTAACAAAATTCTGGGCGGGGATATTACCACTCAGGAACAAAAATTTCAACTTGTATGACGTGCGGCCTCTATATGATTAACAGTTTCTGTGCATAAAACTATGTCAAAATTTCATGAAATTTTTGATGCACTTATAAAATAACACATAAGAAAACACTCCATAAACCGGCATAAACATTTTTTCAGGATCGCCAGTTTTTTGCCGAAAATAATTTACCACGTATGGGCTTCGTTGCTGATTGACAACTGCACTGCACATAAGCCAATTGACATGCAACAGTGTAATGATGGAAGTATTGTAACAATCCAAACAAAAACAATTAATATTTCGAAGAAGTTAATTACCCTTGGCACATTTCGGTTAACTTTTCCGCATTTATACTATATTTGCTTTTTGGTTGATTTCTTTTTTTTTTTCGAGCGCACACAAATTCTCGCTACGCGTAAGATGTAGCAGAGGTAGAAGAATCCATCTTCATACAGAATAGGCATATATTCTTCTTCTTAAAAATCTCATCTCCTTGCAGAAAAAAAAAATAAAATAGCATTTCCATACTTTATTTGCATCTAACAACGTTTATTGTACATACAAAATATGAATGTGCAATTTCGTTTTAAATTTAAGTAAAACATTATGAAATTCACTTACCCATCGCCGGGATCATAGTACGGTTCTAAATATGAATGTGCCAATGCTTCTTCAACTGGTATGCGTTTATGCGGATTGAACGTTAACATTTTACTTAGAAAATCGAGCGCTAGAGGATCAGCGTTGGGAAAAAGCCGTTACCATGGAACATTGTGTTTAGTTTGACTAGGATGGCAATTCCGGTGTCGAAGTACCCTTTACCATTTTTTGGTACAGGGTATAAAAACATATACCGCGCGCCATCATTGAATCAGACAAATTCATTACTCTACCATTTCAAACAAGCGCTATAGTTCAGTGATAAAAAGCAAGAAAGTATCGCATTAAATGATTTGTATGAAAATCACCCATCGCTTCTGATATCAATGACAGATTGAACGTCTTTCGTATCAAAAAATTTAAGTAGAGTATGCGCTTTTCCCATAAATAAGACAAATTAATTGCCATCCATCCATTTTACGACATCACTAAGACGGCATCTGCACCGTTTATTAGTGCCTCAATCAGTCCTACCGGCATTATTCGATGGACGCAGCAGTGGAGTAATTAAAACATTTTATTCTGTCTATGCTACTTCATTGTTGTCAGTCGGCACAAGGTCGGTTCCAGATGGCAATACCAGTCTCCAGTTTCCGAATCGAACAAATAGTGTAGTGCCTGCAAACTTATCAGGATCCTCAAATCCAGCAGTTTTCGCTACTCAGTCTTTTCCATTGTGCACCTCGTTAAATTAATTTATTTCTAATTTTTAGAGCTCTCTAGTTAAAACCCGAAAGTTCGATTGGCGCATCAAAATATTTTCGGTTTACACACATGAAAACCTTCATTTTATCGAACACTAAATATAACTAGAAAGGCAGGGTTATAGTCGGGCGTAACCGACTATACCCAACCCAAAACCGAAAATATTTTTTTGTTGCTTTAATATTTTGTATTCATTATGTAAGGATGTTTCAAGAAAAAAACATTTTTTTTTTTTACTAAATGCCATTTTTTCGGTCGATCGTTCCTATGACAGCTATATGATATAGTAAACCGATATATATAATATTAGGAAATATATTTGAAAATGAGCTAAAACTATTAAATCCAAAATGTGGGTTTTCGGACAATGGTTCCTATGGCAGCTATATGTTATAGTCGACCTATATCGAAAAAAAATAAACTTGTTATGCCTATGGATTGGGAGAGACTTCGTGCCAAATTTGGTGGTTGTAGGTCTTACCGTTTCCGAGATCCGTTTGATCATACAGACAGAAAGACAGACGGACATGGCTAAATCGACTCGCCTTTCGATGCTGATCAAGAATATATGTACTTTGTGGGGTCTGCCACGCCTCCTTCTTGCTGTTACATACATTTGCACAACTTTAATATACCCTTTACCATTTTTTGGTACAGGGTATAAAAACCTGTATATTCATGTTTCAAAATTAATGTATAATAACGACAACAAAAACACAACTTTTTCGTTATGGAATATTTATGAGAAATACCATTTTTTGGTAGAGGGTACAAAAAGAGAAGATTTATAAGCTGGCATACGTGTTATGAAATATACTTTAATATAAAATAATTATATCCTTCACTAGACAAAAAAAAAACATTTTATTTTGAATTTCATGGAAATATTTACGGTATGTTTATTTAATCAAGGAATTTAATTTAAGTAATTACGCATTTATAATCACGAAAAAATATTTTTTTTTTTTGTTAAAATGAAATCGAAGGATACTTTTATAAATATATATAGGACTAAATACAATAAAAAATCACAATAAATGGCCAAAGTGGCTACTTTTTAAATTGCAATAACAATAAATAAAGTCACATACTTTATCGATAATTTTTTTTTGGTTATCTAAACGGCTTGATCCGGTTGTCGTTCCTTGAACTTTAAAGTTTCTTCAAAAATTAATGATTTCAATGTGTCTCTTGGTAGGTCATCCAATTCCATGCTTATACTGAAAGGTATCTCTGCAACAGGCTAAATTCGAAAAAAATTATTTTTATACCAAAATGTAAAACAAAATTTTTTCAGAATAATAATGAGCATGCCTAAAATATTTTAAAAGCAGTGATCAGCAGTGACCCATAATATATATACAGTACTTTTTGCTTATAATGATCTTCAAGGGACCGGCCAAAATGATACGTTATAATCGAAGTTCATAACCGAAGACTCGAAGAAAACAATTTATGAATACGCACATGGAAAATAGTTCGTTATAAGCGAAAAGTACTGTATATTAAATATACATGTGTATTTTTTATTTAAAGTATCTACACATATAAATGTTCAAAATTATTTAAAAAAAAAAAGCAGACCCACTACTATATAATTTATGGCAAACTGTAAATAAAATAATTACAAAATTAATTTTTACTGATTTTAATTATGGAAATGCTTCTTTTTTAAGAGAATTTATTTAAAGAAAAAAATATTGGGTAAACAAAACAAGTATTGTGTTGCCGTATATAAAGAATACAACTGTTTCCAAAATTGCTACGAAGCATTAAAACAAAAGCAAAGCAAAGAAAGTTATTTTTGCATCTCAGTACTTTCGCTCTCTCCATCCGCTGCAAGATCGGCGATGACTTATCAAGTCTACACTCAATACCCGCTTTAGCTTATTGCGAAAAAATCCCTGTGAACTGTGGGTGACGTTTTCCCACTCGATGAAAAAGAGTAAGTATCTAGCACCAACTTTGCTTATAACAATCTTCTTCGTAAAGATTTCGATGAACCAGGCCTAGCTTTTATAATCTTTTTTTGTCTGCGATCATTGCATGCACGAATGACAGTACAGTCCCAGTGGGACTGCTTAATGTCGAAACCGAGGACTTTTTAATGATAAATTTTTTAATTTAAAATCCGTTGCCAATAAAATTTTAGTGGAAGACGACTTAACCTGAACAAAATAAAAACGCTATAGAACCTCTTATACCACATCGAACAGATATAATTGTGCCTGTTTTCCAATAATTCTATGGACGACTAAACACAGATTCATTTGGTATATAAGACAGCAGACACGGTACATATTATAGTTTTGCGGAAACAACTAGAAAGGCAGGGCTTTATAAGCTTCACTTTATCGAACACTAAATATAACTAGAAAGGCATTGTTATAGTCGGGCGTGACCGACTACAGAAAACCCTGTACCCAATTCAAAACTGGATATATTTTTTTGTTGCTTTTATATTTTGTATTCGTTATGTAAGGATATCTCAAGAAAAAAAATTTTTTGTTTTTAGTAAAAGGCATTTTTGGCCGATTGTTCCTATGGCAACTATATGTTATAGTAAACCGATATTTATCGTATTCGGGAATATGATTGGATATTACTTAAACTCATTACATTTGGTAACGATATCTTAATAAACAAAAAACTTTTTCTCAATAAATGTTGTTTTTCGGCCGATCATTCCTATGGCAGCTATATGATATAGGAAGCCGGTATACATAATATTGAGATATGTGATTAGGCATTATTAGGTAAAACTATTATATAATAATGCCTAATCTACTATAACGTTTCCGAGATCCGTGCATTCAAACGGACAGACAGATAATAGACGGGCCGATGGACATGGCTAGATCGACTCGCCTTTCGATGCTGATCAAAAATATATATACTTTATTGGGTCTGACACGCCTCCTTCCGCCCGTTACATACATTAGCACAACTTTAATATACCCTTTACCATTCTTCATCATCATTCTTCAGCACCTTTTTGATAGCATAATTTTATCATAGATAAACTTTACAGACATTAGCTATTAAATACTACGTATCACAACGTATCACATCACTCTTCCTACCCAATATTGTGAAAATAAAAAGCAAAAATGTTATGGTATTTTTAAAATTAAATAAACTTCTTTAAAATCTCATCTCCTTCCAGAAACAAAAAAAAAAAAAAAAAATAGCATTTCCTTACGTCATTTGCATCTAACAACTTTTATTGTCCATACAAAATATGAATGTGCAATTTCGTTTTAAATTTAAGTAAATCATTATGAAATTCACTTACCTCATCGCCGGGATCATAGTACTGTTCTAAATATGGATGTGCCAATGCTTCTTCAACTGGTATGCGTTTATGCGGATTGAACGTTAACATTTTACTTAGTAAATCGAGCGCTAGAGGATCAGCGTTGGGAAAAAGCCGTGACCATGGAACATTTGGCTTAAATGGAAGCGATTCTAAGTAGTTACGTGCCTAACCAAATCATTAAATAAAGTTTTATATAAATTAAAAAAAAAATAAAAATTTTTACTAACTTACTTTTTCATTAATAATGCACTCTAAGTCCTCCCTCGACGGTGAACCTAACACTCCCAAAATGTGATTTAGTTGATCTAGATAATGTTTGCCGGGAAATATTGGTCTGTTACTTAACATCTCGGCCAAAATACAACCAACTGACCAGATGTCGATCGACTTTGTATAACCTTTTGAATTAAGCATAATTTCAGGAGCTCGATACCAACGTGTCGCAACATATTCCGTTAGAAAACCTGTGTGATCATGTTCTGGATCTGCAACACGAGCCAGACCAAAGTCACAAATCTAAGAAATTAAATTTTTATTTTTCTGGTAATATAAATCTGTATCTGTAGCAACCTTTAAATCGCAAGTCGTATTTAACAGAAGATTACTTGGCTTCAGGTCCCGATGAAGGACATTGGCTGAATGAATATATTTTAAGCCACGTAAAATTTGATACAAAAAGTAACAAATATGATCATTGCTTAGCCTCTGCAATTGGAAAAAAATTTAAGGTGACATGAAAATTAGGTAGACTAAAAATTATATTTACCTGGGTTTTTAATAGTTTATAAAGATCAGTCTCCATTAGACATTGTACAATATATACATCTCTCATTTGTTCTATGCTATCTACTCGCAGAATGTCTCGAATATCAATTATCTAAAAGTAATCATTTTAAGGATACAGTGGTTGTTCTTAACTGACCAAAAAATAATATTAAAAAGACTTACATTTTCATGTTTAAATCGAGTTAGAATTTTTATTTCTCTCAAAGTACGTTGACAATATGTTTGATGTTCAAATGGGGATATTTTTTTAATTGCAACTCGTTTGTTTGTTAACGTATCCTTGGCCGATCTGATAAAAATACTTTATTGTTATATAGTGTTGTGAACTTTTTTTTACTTTTACAAGATATGTGGGAAGAAACACATAAACAGAACAACCTGTAATTTTGTTGCGGATTTCTGTAAATTTTTAATTTGTTGGTATTTATCTCTTGGTAAATGCAAAAGAATTAATCCTCAGAAAACAATCATGTGAATCTTAATCCTAATGGAGAATTGATAAGATTTAAAACTTATGCAGGTGCTTTGAATTTAGTAAAAAAGAAAGGATGTTAAACATACAGAAATATCGATTCACTGCAAACGCGAAAATTAAAGCCAAATTTGGCAATTAAGCAATATTTGCAATTAGCCAATATAGGATAGTTTCAAATTAGGAATCCCATATTTAATTCTCAAAAACAGCAATTAAAATTGATTTAGTAAACATTTTATTAAAATTTATGCGATGCTATTTTATAAATAAAAGATTAATTTCATACACAGTCGAAATCGCCAATAACGACATCGCTTATAACGACATATCGGTTAGAACGACGAAATTAGGATGATTAGTTTGGTTTGCTATACTACACCGTATAAATAAAATCGCTTATAACGACATATCGGTTAAAACGACCATATTTTCGATAATATATCATAGTGTATGTCTGATCAAGATGAAAAACACGATGAGGCCGATGAAGGGGAAGAAAAGTTTACAACACCATCTATTGCGGATGGCTGCCATGCTGTTGAGGTACTGCAAAAACTTATCTGTTTTTCAGAAATTGACAATAAAGAGCTTATACATATAAAGTAAACACCGCTCAAAGAGAAATATCTTCAATGACCGATTTATAGAATCGAAACCATGTCAATAAAAAATAACAGACTATTTTAAGTAATTTTTCAGTTTACCCTTTGAAGAACTTCGTTTTCAAGTTTTTGTTTAGTATGGATCTCTTATAAATACAGTGTGTCACTTAAGTATTTTGCCTATTGGTTTTCATGCAAAAATTTGAATTTGTTGGCTTATAAAATAACAACAATGGGAAAAATAGAAAAAAAATGTTGCTCGTCTGCTAAAGGCATATTTTCACAACAAGTTAACCCAACTACGGATCATATACGATGATCCGTTAGCTAGCTATTGAGGCGCAATCATTTTCTGCCGAAAATTTCGATCTCACAAAAGTATTTTGCCTCGCAACAAAGTACACGTGGTTTCCATATTTCCTATGAAATTTGCCTCAATTGCGTGGAAATTATGCATGCTGTACTTGCTGCTAAGGCAATAAGTTAATGTTGTGTACAATTTCGATGTGATTCTGCTGCTTATGTAACCCAAAATGGCAAAACGCAAAGAATTAAATTATGAACAAAGAAAAATCATTTTATATCTGTATTATCAGGGTAAACTTATCCAATATGTTTCCGAAATATTTGATCGAAGTCGCCAAACAATAGAAAACATAATTACATGATCGAAAGAACATGGTATCATAGAGAATACAGCCTGTTCTGGCCGCCCTTAAATGCTGACAACACGAATTGATAGGGAAATCCTTAAGGAAAACCGGGAATACCCACATTTGTCAGCACCAAAAATCAACGACAAATAGTTGACACTCATGCCTACACTTCTGTGCGATGAAACAGTCCGTAGAGTTCCCAGGGCCAAGAATATCCATGGTTGTGTAGCAAGTCATCGTATATGATCCGTTGTTGGGTTAACTTGTTGTGAAAATATGCCTTTAGCAGAAGAGTAAAATTTTTTTTTTCTATTTTTCCCATTGTTGTTATTTTATAAGCCAACCAAATAAAATTTTTGCATGAAAGCCAATAGGCAAAATACTTAAGTGACTCACTGTATATAAATTACAGAAAATCTTACTCCAAACGGTAAAAGCGTACTTAAATAGTTGGCTGTTTGCCATGGGACATCATCGGAATTCAGATCTTGCAACCACATTGGAAAAAAAAATCATATTCAAAGAAATAATATGTGGAATAATCACTTTAGCAAAATGTAATACAAAATTTCCTGCAATATTATAACTCTTAACTCTCAACTAAATGGTTATGATAAGGAGATAGCAATATCGTTGTGCTACCTCGGCTGCGACCTTTACAAGTCAGTCAGGATAGAAATAAGAAATCGAATTATGTATAAACCAAGCAATTCACTGGAATTAAGGGATAAGAATGAGGTCTTGCTTTAATGACTTTCACAAAAAAAAATGAATGGAACTGAAAAATAGTACGGAAATTTGATACTAATTAATCTAGTATATCTGTTATATTAAGCTTATCAACTCCATCAACAAAGTATGCTATTGTGAATGAATCGTTATATTTCCTTCTTTGTCGACTATCGAGAATGGACTGGCTTGGCATCGCCTCACAATTGTTATTCTTGGTAATTTAGCAATTCCTTTTCTTTTTAGCATATTTAGGCAATACTTACACCACCATTCCATAAGCACCTTCTCCAATATAAGTTAACTCTTTGTAGCGCGGGCCAACTTCAAATATCTGACCACGAATAACTTCAGCATTAGGATGCGATGCTGTTGCTGCTGTAACGTTGCCATCATCTAATCTTTCATCCCCGTATCCAACATTTCCTGGATGAGGACCACCACCTGTCGCTGTGTGGTTTTCTTCAGCCATTGAATAATTGATTATTTTTAAGTTTAACTTTTCTGAAAACAAATTTTAACATTCTACCATAATTTGTATATTCTTCAATTAAAAAAAACGCACATTACCTACCTTTGAAGCTTAATAATATATGTATATTAACTGAGGAAACACCCTTGATGCTGACTTATTAAGGATTTGCAGAGGCGATAAAAAACTAAAAAATTTATCACAATTAGACTACACCGTTGTTACTTTGTAACGCTTAGTTATAGCTGTATTCGGGGACGACCATACCAAATCGTAATTATTTAGAATCCTTTATTCACGTTTTAAATAATTTTTTTTACTCATCGGATACATACAAACACGCACAACACGAAGTAATTGGCAACTTATTTTCGTGATTCTGTCAACCCTATTCCTCTTCAACAACACTGCTTCAGTACTGAACATCGCAAAATATCGATGTTCTTTGCACCGGTACAATCTTGGTGTAATTATTACATCATGGGTACAATGGTATCAGTGCACTTTCCTAGGTTCAGAAATTAGTTCCTTCCGTTCATCTCGTTCCGGTCCGATCTGAAATGCATGACGAATTTAACAAAATAACATAAAAATATAATAACAATTATGGTATAAAAAATAGAGGTAGCGCTAAGTTTTTACAGTTATGTGCCATTTCGGCCTTTTTCTCTCACGAAATCGAACCACTCTTATTAGAACACCACCATTTTATATTTGTTACATCATATCTAAATTGCTCTTTGCTCTAATTTCTAAATTTTTATGCCCCACAACACCAACATACGTTAAAAAAATCAAATTTAAATTTTAGCAAATATTATTGCATTAAATTTGTTTTTATTAATTCAAAACAACTCAAAATTATTCAGCTCCATAAATACACTAAATACTTGTGACGTCACAAATATAAAGTGACTGCGTTCTAATGAGAGTGGTCCGATTTCGTGAGAGAAAAAGGCCGAAATGGTATTACCTTGTAAGTTATTGTATCATGTTGACAATAATATAATTGAATACATAATTTAAAGCACCTCACACTGACTCTGTGTATGTGAAAAACATCTGAGATTTTCTAAAAAAAAGTTTAACGCCTAAGCTCGAGGGGCTCGGACACTCTAATTTGAATTTGACATATTCATACGATTTGACAGTTTAAGCAATCGGCGATTTTCGAGCCAGCGAAGAAAAGAAGAAGTGTCTTCTACTAGACCATTATGATTGTTATTTTATTATTATATTCTTTACATACATTTTCGGATTCCGGTTCGCCGAGAGCGGGTGGAACCGTTTCGTAGCATACTTCCTTAGGCAAGCACTTTTGAAATTCCTACCAGTGCATAGTGTACTATTGCAACGGGCAATACATTTCATTGCAAGAATTTTCAATTTCCATATGTCAATAATAAAAATGACGTTTTTCACCACTATTTCAATGTTGTTGTCCTAAGAGGACAAGAGAAATAGAGTTTGCAGAGCACGAAACCGTTCTTTCTCACTCAAGCATACTAGTTTCTCTATTCTGACATATGGCCCGGGAGATACACACTAAAATATAGTGTTAATATCGATTGCAGCATTGTTGAGTTGACTTGGAAGCATTTTTTGACATAAATAATTTACTTAATAAATTGAGAAAAATGAGTGATCAACGTGGTACCAGAGTTTATGTTGGAAATTTAACTGACAAAGTTAAAAAGGATGATTTAGAAGGCGAGTTCACCAAATATGGTAAATTAAATTCGGTTTGGATCGCCTTCAATCCACCAGGATTTGCTTTTGTTGAATTTGAACATCGTGATGACGCTGAAAAGGCTTGTGACGTATTAAATGGCTCAGAATTGCTTGGCTCGCAGTTAAGGGTTGAAATTTCAAAGGGTCGCCCACGTCAAGGCCGCAGGGGTGGACCTGGTGACCGCGGCCGTCGTGGTGACTACAGTAGACATGGCATAAATAGTGGTGGCGGCAGTGCCGGTTTTCGACAACGCGGTTCAAGCAGTGGTGGAGGTGGACGCTACAATGATCGCGGTTACAGCTCTGGTGGCGGTAGCCGGTCTGGTGGTGGGTACAATGGACGAGACAACGGCAGCGGTGGCTTTAGTCGACGAGATGCTTACGGTGGTCGCGAAGGCAGTAGTCGCTATGGCAGCGGTGGCAGCAGTAGCTACAGTGGTAGCCGCAGTGGAGGACAAGGCGGAGGACGTTTTAGATCGCGTTCACCTGGAAATCATCGTTTTTAGGAGTAAAAATATACAGTCAAGTGACTAGACATTCACTATCACGTAAAATTTTGGAAGAAAGTAAATTTTTCTTTTGCAAGTTGTACTATTCTGACTATTTAGTTTTTGGTCAAGGATCACAACATACATTTCTACAGCTAAAAATTTAAAGTAATATGACAAAAATAGTTATGTAAATTACTTTAAAGAAGAATAATTTGTTCAAAGTCAAAGTATTTAACAGTACCATTCATAATAAAATTACGTGGTTAATTTAAATTAAATTATTTTTTTCAAAAATTTAGTTGTCATTGCTTTGACAGCTTGAAAATATCACGAATTATAAGAAGTTGAGCTTGTCTTAAATTTTGTCCTCCGCCGAAGGCCACATTTGCCACCGTTGCGCGCGATTTTAAAAGAAATTCTTCAAACAGCTTCAAAGTTCCGCTTAACACTCATATTTATAGATGAAGTATGTATTTGGTTAGCTTAGTTGGAAATAGTTACGTTTAATTGTTTTGTTGTAATAATTTGAAACTTAGCCATTCGTTTTTTGAAAACCTGAGTAAAAGATGTTATACTAATTAGTAGATGAATTTCGAACCTTATAATTTAAGCTTTCAACAAGAACAAGCAGTCCACAAATAGTAAAAAAAATCGTCCAATTATTGGTAAAATAAAAGGAGTCGATTAAATTTACTTATTAATCAACCTTTCATGTTAGACTTTTTATAGATTCCAGTTTATTGATTTATTATGCGAAATGTTTACTCATACCGTGTATCAAAAAATGGTAAAAGGTATATTAAACTTGTGCAAATGTATGTAACGGGCAGAAGGAGGCGTGGCAGACCCCACAAACTATATATATTTTTGATCAACGTCGAAAGGCGAGTCGATCTATCCATGTCCGTCTGTCTGTCTGTCTGTATGAACAAACGGCTGCCATAGGAACAATCGTCCGAAAACCCACATTTTGGATTTAATAGTTTTAGCTCATTTTCAATTATATTTCCTAATATTATATATATCGGTTTACTATATCATATAGCTGTCATAGGAACGATCGGTCGAAAAACAATGTTTAATGGTTCTGAGTAATCCCAAATCATATTCCCGAATATGATAAATTTCGGTGTACTATAACATATAGATGCCATAGGAACGATCGGCCGAAAAGTGGCTTTTACAAATAAAAAAAAATTTTTTTTTTCTTCAGATATCGTTACATAATGAATACAAAATATTAAAGCAACAAAAAAATATATTTAGTTTTGGCTTCGGTACAGGGTTTTCTATAGGTTACGCCCGACTATAGCCCTGCTTTTCTAGTTATCTGTCTGAAAATGTGAACTTCACTACAATATGAACTGACCATGTTTTTTTGACTTAGAACAAACGTTTTGAAGAGTTTATGAACCTTTATACTTACATACATTCAGTCGAAAAGGTATTGACACACACATTACATTTTTCTAGTCATTTTTTATTTAGTAAGAAAGTTCAATTGATTAAAAATAAAAGGCACCGTGCTTTTTACAAAATCCCTTGATATCTTTAAAAAATTTGATGTCCAGCGAAATTAATTCAATAGGAATCGTGTTTGGCGATTGAGAAGGCATTTTTATTTGTTTGTAATAATAGGGAGCCATTTCTGAACAAAATTCGTTGAATTGTACGGTCGTTGCCTTGTTGAAACAACTATTATTATCCATTAAACCCCAATTTTTCAACACACCCAAGTTTTCTTTTAATATGTTGATGTATAATA
Source organism: Stegana nigrithorax (assembly GCA_037044495.1). Lineage (NCBI taxonomy): Eukaryota > Metazoa > Arthropoda > Insecta > Diptera > Drosophilidae > Stegana > Stegana nigrithorax. The sequence goes on from JBAMBQ010002186.1 coordinate 20,799, forward strand.
TCTTCTTAGTTTTCTCATCTATGAAAACCAAATTACGAATGTTAATTCGGAAAACGTTAGAAGTTGACAAAAGACTCTCCTAATAATAATAATAGTTTTGTGTGATTTCAAATCACATATCTTAATATTATATTTATCGGTTTACTATATCTTATAGCTGCCATAGGAACGATCGGCTGAAAAGCCATATTTACTGAGGAAAACTTTTTTGTTTATTAAGATATCGTTACCAAGTATTGGATTTAGTTATTTTCGATTATATATCTGAATACTATAAAGCAAAGCTGCCATAGGAACGATCGGCCGAAAAATGAGTTTAACTAAAAATTTTCCTTACATAGTGAATACAAAATATTAAAACAAAAAAAAAAAAATTTATTGAATTTTGGATTGGATACAGGGTTTTCTATAGTTGGTTACGCCCGACTATAGCCCTGCCTTTCTAGTTTGTGTTAAAATACATTCATAGTTCATATTTATTTTTAGGTCTTTTGACGTTAAACTTATAGATGAGATACAACTGCTTAGCTGTTAGTTAACAACTATTACATTTTTACTCAATGGGTTTGTCTCTGGGGATTGAAAGTCTGGTTTTGAAACGGTCTTCCTGCTTTTCATTAAATGAATAGACGAATATGATTTTGTATTCAGCGATTGTACTGTATGCGACAATGCAATCGATCATTAATTTGGAAACAAACATGTTTTTCGGTTTCGATAGATTAATGACATAATTAACCTCACGCACTGACTCGCTACTGGCGCATCTAACGCATGGGTTTTTTTGAGACCAACAATATTTTTTGGCTTTATACCCAGATGGCAAAGTTCGTGTGCCAAACGCATAATCTTATAGAACATTAATATTGTCGTTTACTCGGTGTTGGAAATTCATCAGTCTCCATTTTTAAGAAGAATCAATTATACTGAAAAATTTTGGAAACCAATAAAGTTACTAAAATTACCCAATCCCCATAACTGATTATGTGGGGCCAGCATATCCTCCCCACATTGTGCGAAGCATATTTGTGACACATTGCGATGGTTTGATTTTGCTTTCCTAGTAATTTTGAAAACATTCACAATTTCACATAATCATGACAACGCTTTAATACTTCAATAAACTGCAGCGCACTTTGTTTTTAAAAAAAATATACATTTTAAAATGGATTATGCTAGTTTCAAACAATTTTCTGTTACTGGAATTCTCCTTAACTCAAATATCCCGAGTTATCGAAATTCTATCTCCCGTAGGGATATTCCTTTTTACAATTTTGTATGTATGTATACATTTGTACAATAAAAATGAACATAAAAAGCTACTTTTTGTTAGTTTGACTTAAAATTTTATTTAAACTATTGTTTTACATTTTTTCAAACCTCTTTTGAAAAGAAACTGTTGTTCACTTTATGATCAACTGGTAATTTATCTATTGCATCGAGAATGAACTTGATAGAGTGATCTGTTTGTGGCATCCAATTATACCAGCTTGCACTAGAATTTGATTGTTTCGATGTCAAGCTATCATCATCAACGAAGTCCAAATCACCACTTAACAACGATCGACCGCCACCTAAATAATCAGTGTAGTCGTAGTCACCAACCAAGGGATTCACTTTCGAGTAATAAATAGCTGCGAATGTGGAGTATATGATTAATATGGCAGTACCAACCTAAAAAAAAGAATATATATTCTTGTAAAAGAGTAAGAAAATATAATGTTTTTTTCATTAACTTACCTGAAATACTGCCCAAAACTTATATGATCCCTCAGTAATTACAAAATCATAATATCCCTTTAGAGGATCTCCTTTGATATAACGGCCTTCAGATGTTTCGATAAATTCGGCAGAGCGTTTACTAAGCTTAGTTTCTGTTTCATTTTGACTTAAAATTTTGAAATCAGTTTGGTTTTCCATTTTTATATGTTCTTTTTCCGTACTAAAAACAGAGATCGTATCAGCCGAATGTTTTGATGAGTCGCGAGAAGCTATTGTAGTCTTAGCCATTTTTGACTTAGAGCTATTAGAATATTTTACACTTTCTGTAAGTGCTGGATTTTTCGATTTCAAACTGATATTATGCTTTTCTTGTTTACTATTTTGTTGTTTAAACTGTTCTGACTGCTGATGTCGCTGTTCATATATTGTGTTCCACGCATTTCCCAATGCCTTATAAATATCCCATATACGCTTTAAGCTTTTTAGTACAGTGACAATACCATCTTCACCAATTGCATTATTAATTAGATTTGGAGACTGGTGTTCTTTCAGTGGTTCGCTCTCAGCATTGTTTCTATAAATAAAGACACAATATTTATCGCGCTGAGTAAGTATGTTCATACACATATCTAATTGGTTACAAAATTCATTATTTTTATTTAAATAAAATGCGTGATTCCCTAATTCTTTTAGCAAACATTATCGTAACTATCTTTCTATATTCAGTTTGTTATCTTAATCTCATAGTTAGTTATACTCACTTTTGATTGCCTCTGGTAGTGGTTAATAATTTTTGATTTGCTCTGGGTGAAGTCTTATATGATAAAGGTGTTCCATATCCCCACTTTTCGTAATAGGAATTGGATGGAGCATTATAAGACTCTGAAAATTCATTAATTTTATGCCAAGTGGCATCTGCAGATAATTGGTGAATATTGTGATTTCTTGCAGCTTGATAAATGTGTTCATAAGACATACCACCATAATCTTCAGAGTTTTCGTAGTCCGGATAATCTTCATGCGAATCATGAGTACTATCCAACTGACCAAAAAAAGGCGGTGAACTATTTGCATTTACAAGTACGGTCCTCTGCTCCTCATAGTAAGTGTTGTCCAATTTTTGTGCCGTTAAATTTTCAACTTCGCGAATGTTACGTTCGATCTTCGTACTTTCATTTTTGAATGGTAATCCATTTAAACGATTTAAAAATGAGTTGAAAAATAAAGTTGAATCTTGTTTAGAGTTATTCTTTATTCCAAAATTGTATATGGCAAAACTCGACAATGTAGCCATAATGAAACAAAACAAAATAATCGCTAAAATATAACTCCAATAATTTTCAAGTTTTGAGGATATTTCTTTGTAATTTAATTTGTTTTTTAACTTCATGACCTTTAAAAAATCGAGCTATATTATGCACAATGCAATCGCTCCAGTTGAGCTTTTCGCTTCTAGTACCACTTTCTAACTAAACACAAAAGCAAATGGAATTCTGTTAAAATAAAAATGAACTTACTTCCAAGCAGTCGTAGAAGAAAAATAAAAAATGCACAGAAATATCAACACATAAAATGTAAAATATGTAGAACAGAGTCGACCTAAAATATCGCTGGCCTCAAAGGTGTTAATAAGAAAGATGCGACTAGACAATTATTGTACATATGCTCTAGATTCATTTAAGCAGCTTTCGGGGACACAAACAAACCGTTAATTAATGTGTAAACATATATAAACTTGTGCTGTCGAAGTACTACATAACATACAGTGGCTTATAGCATATGCGTTACAGAATTACTTTTAAGCTTAAAAAGTATTTAATTCTACAATTTGGAATAATCTGAACCAAAAATCCAGAATTAAAAAACTATTTTTCTAATATAGAAAAGTAATTTAATTTATTAATAAGAATTTAAACAACCAATAAATCTCCAACAAGCTTAAAATAATTAAACTGTTTTCCTGTTTCATAAATACTTTATTAAAGTATAAGTAAAGTAAGTATTGACTTTAGAATAACAGAAGTTCTAGTTCTAACCAAACTAACCTACCCAGACCCCATGAACTCATGAGAGAAAAAAATTAAGAGAGGAATGTGTGTTTCCTCCAGAGTAGAGTTCACAACTAAGTACTAATTTTAAGAAGTTTTGATTTCTCATTTAAACGTTAATTTTTTTTTTTTTAAAATGGTTTTTTCCATTTTAACTTTTTATTTCAAATAAGGTGGCATAAGTATTTATATATCAATATGTATTGTTCAAAATTATAAAATAAATACACAATATGGTTTAATAACGTCGTTTTCATAAAAATATTTGATAAAAAAGGTAATTTTTATGATCTATGTATGTATTTACGACCAACGCATGACAATAATTCTTTTTAATAAAGTAGTAAGTCCTGTAGCCTGTAACTTAAAAAAATAATTCCATTTTTCTCTCCCGTTGTTTTGAATCGTCAAATACTTTTCTCTCAAATTTTTTTCTCATACAAACGGCATGCGAAATTGAAATGACAAAATCAGGCAGCGGCGGGCAGCGTGTGTTGGAAGTCAAACTGCTATAATTTTCCCATAACTGACTGACAGAAACTAAATGAAAATTTGTTGCTTTTTATGTTTGTGTTTCTTTCCTTTGCTATGCATGTGCTGCTCGCACTCATGCTTTGGTGACAATTGCTTGTCTTTTTTTTGATTTCGGTTTTTATTTTTTTGTGTATGCGGTTTTCATGAGATTTCAAATAATATTGTTTCACTTTCTGCCTATTCATGTACTGTTCGCACTAATGCCTAGTGTGAAGTTTGTCTATTTTAGGCTAGATTTTTGATAATGAATGAATGGTTAACTAGCGAAGACACATTTTATTAATATTTTTGTATAATTTAATAACTAATTTGAAAAAATTGCATACATATATAATACATATTATGTATGAATGTTTTTATTATTGCTTTCTTAAGTTAAATTTAATTTTATTAAAAATGTTCAATATGAAGCATGCACTTGACATATTTTTGTACATTTGCTGTGCCACTTGTTAAGCGTAGTCAAATTTTAGAAAAAATATCATTGCAAATAATTTGATTTGTTTGATTTGAGTTATTTGTGTTTTCGGCCAATGTTCGTCAGCTATTAACATTTCTTTTCCCACATGTATTTGTCCCCCTTGCCCAAATGTGCTGCTTGCACTAATGTGACAACACAATCGTTTGTTACTGTGTTTTTTTTGTGTTCACTTTTCGTGTGTTTGTTACTTCTCTTCCCGCATGTGTTTGTTCCCCTCTCAGAAATGCTATTGTTCCACGCGATTGTGCTGATGATTTTCGTTGCTTGCTGCTGATTCTACTTTTTTGCAATTATGAGCGCCTGGTACGATTTTAAAATTCAATGAAAATATTACATACAAATTTATTGTTTGAAGATTCGTATTTAGCAAGGACAATATGGGGTGAGAAGACCCATATTGTCCTTGCTAATGGCACTTGTGCACTGCGCAAAGTGTGTGCATGCGCAATGCGCTTGGTTGTTGCGGCAATGTGCGTTTCTAACTGCGATGCAAGGCTTTCTAACTTCTTGGCTGAAAATATCTAAGTCAAGTAGTTGGTCGCTATGCATATCAAATGGAAATTATGTTAAAACCCTTAAATTGCCATATTCATCCATTCATATTGCTCGATATCTTACAAGAAGACACATTTGAAGCGAATAGTAAAAGACCAAAATTAATCTTTTATCCAACTATTCATACTTTGCTTAATCTGCTTGCAATTTTCCTTATTGAAGTGTTTGCCTCCTACTCATGGTGTTTTGGTTCACTTTTGATTTATCGCCAATAATGCAAATAATCCATGTGTTTTTAATATGGTGCGCGTACCTATATATGTAACATATTTTTCACACAGTTATTTTCACAAATAATGCTTAATTAGCGCAAAATATTCTAATTAGCATTGACTTTTTTCATGCGCAAAGGAAAATCGTGAAGAAGCAGGTTTGAGAAAATATATGCCCGTAACAATGAAGAAGCAGAGTCAATATTTTATAAAAAGCAAGAAATATTAAATAGCTTGATAATTGTAACTTTGAAATCATGACAAATTCGCTTACTAGTGTGTGTGTATACACATACTGCAAGTGTTGCTGTCCAAATGCATACACAAATTGAATACGACAGCCTTTTCATACCAGGCACACATGAAAAGCAGAATGAAATGCATATGACAATAAAGAAGCAGCAGCAACACAAAGCAAAAAATATATTCTTAATAGTCAAAACTTCAAAATCGTGACAAATTCTTTTCTGCACGCACACACAAACTCAAGTATTTCAAACGGTACGCTCGATGAACGACTTTTCGTACCAGGCACACATCAAAAGCAGAATGAAATGCCCGTAGCAATTAAGAAGAAGCAGAATAGTTTCTCAAAACGAAGAAATATAAGCTAGCTTGGCAACTCAAACTTCTAAAATTCTTTTCTGCATGCACACACAAACACGTGTATTTCAGACGGTACCGTCGAGCAGCGACTTTTCATACCAGGCACTCATAAAATGTAGCAAGCAAAAGAATTGTCTGCAGCAAGAAATTTGCACACTCGTCTAATTCAACAACAACAACATTCATGAATTGCCAAAAAAAAGGCAATCGCCACGCACATGACAACTAGAAAAAAATGAGCAACAACAAATGTAAGCACTCGGCAAGCCAAACAACTACAATCAAAAAAAGGCTTTGTATATGAAGACAATCACCACACACATACAACTAGCACCGACAAAGAAAAAAAGCGCAACAACAAATCAAAGCATTCGACTAGTACAACAACTACAATCAAGAAAAAAGCGCAACAACAAATCAAAGCATTCGACTAGCACAACAACTACAATCGAAACAAAAAATAAGTATGCCACAAACAGTATAGCGAAAAAAGCTATAAAAAATGTTATTGCAACGCATATGAATTTTTTCAACGGGGTCATGCGTCTTCTTATTATATATATTCTCTGATAATGTCATAGATAACACCAAATAAGAGTTGTTCAGTTTTAATTACAACTGTCGATTAAGTTATCGATATATGATTTTGCTTTTGTCAGGAATTAAAACTTTTTTGCACAACCAACATAAAATATTTGCATTACATGTAAAAATATTTTTAAATCGCTGTTAAATCTGTTTGTCCGTTTTTTGGTTGTATGAGAAATGGAGAAGCATTCAGAAAAAGGGGAAATCTAAGCATATATCACCACTCTGTTGGTGAGTGAGTGAATGAAAAGGAAGGTGGACAACTCTGTAACACTTGACCTCGTGGTCTGTTTTGGAATACAACCCTAGTGTAAAAAATGTTGCCAACAAAAAAAATTACAAGCATATATCGCAATCTAATTGATACCTTGTTTAAATTTTAATTATGTTATACAGATAATATAACAAATATAGCCGGATCGTTGATATTCCATGCAAAAACAATTACCACAAATCATGGTGTAATAAAAAGAAGGTGACGCCAAGGTGATACAGATATCGAACCACTCTCATTATCGTTAGGTGGTTTTTGTCTGATTTACGAAATTTTTACGATGCACCAATATTCACATGCATAACATTGGTTATTAAGCCCAATTTTTGTTTTATTTTCATAAAATTTTTTTTTATTGAATCTCCTTTCATAGGACTAACAATAATATTACAACTCTTAACACTAACTGATTAAATAGTCTAGCTTAAACACTAACTAAATAGGGAAACGGGCCTCACTAATATCGTTGGGCTGGTCGGTCATTTCTTTGTAGTCGTGAGTTCGGATTTTGTGTAGATAGCGATCTCGCAAGAAAACATTCTTTCTTCTGAGTTAATAATTTAATGGAGTACTTGGATTGTAGTTCAGGTATAGCAAGATTTACGAATGGAACGTTGAGGTCTCTATGTATGTTTGCATTTCGAATATACCATGGAGCGCCTGTGATGGTTCTCAGTATTTTCGACTGAGCTCTTTGGATGATCTCTATG
>JBAMBQ010002188.1:0-10265 GCA_037044495.1 Stegana nigrithorax
GGGACTCCGGAATACCTAAAAATGACCATCAGCGACTACTTTAGCAATAAGCTACTCAAGTTTGATAGCGACGTCGGAGAGAAGACATACACGGTCACAGTAGGCGTCCCATAAGGATCGGTCCTGGGACTGCTTCTATGGAACGCAATAATGTATGACGGGGTGCTCCACCAGCAACTTTCAACGGGTGCCACACTAAAGGGCATTGCGGACGTCATTGCCTTGGTGGTCGTTGCCAAGCATATAAACGAGGTCGAAAGGATAAGTAACGACGTAATAGAGACCATCAGGAACTGGCTCAGGAGCAACGGTATAATCCTTGCTGAGCAAAAAACGGAGGCGGTGCTCATCAGCTTGAAGAAAAAGGTAGAAACTGCGACCCTGACGATAGGAGGCACAACTATTCAGTCGAAACCACAGGTTTAATACCTTGGAGTCATGATCGATGCAAGACTGAACTATTAGGCCCACTTGGAATACGCTAGCAGTAAAGCCGCTACTGCAGCGGCGGCCTTAAGCAGGATGATGGCCAACACCAAGAGACCAAAACAGAAAAGCCGACTGTTACTCTCTTCTGTAGTGAGGATTAATTTTACTTTACGGAGCCCCGATATGGGCACCTGCACTGCAAGTAACAGCATATAGCAGTGGATGCAAGGCAGCGTATCGGAGATGTGCACTACGAGTAGCCAGTGCATTCCGAACGGTTTCCGAGGAGGCGGCGCAGGTTATAGCTGGAATGCAATCGAGCGAGAAGGAAGAGTAGACACTGGGGGAAATAGGTTTACACTATGGCAGGGCAGGTGGGACCAATCTAGTAAAGGCAGATGGACACACCGACTGATCACGGACATTAAGACCTGGACAAGTAGAGGACATGGCCAGGTAGATTATCACATGACGCAATTACTGACCGGACATGGATGTTTTAAGTCGTATTTCCACCGATTAAAACATGCAGATGATCCGTTTTGCTGGTACTGTGACGGAGATATTCTGGGGGATGTGGAACACTTTCTGTTTGTGTGCCCGCATTTTGATGACAGAAGGGAGGTGGTGACAAACTCATTCAGAGAATCACTGACCCCGAATTATTGGGTAAAACACCTGGACTCAGACGAAAAGTGGACCACCATTCAAAATCTTATGGTGGATATGATGAAGATCCTCCGCCAAACCGAACAGACTCGGAATGCGGATCGACGTCGCCATTAATATGGCAGCCCCACCCTGCGAAGTAATGCCAGGAGGTGGTTCCGCAGCGTGAAATAGTGGCGTCGACGCGGAGGTAGGTTTAGTAAGTAAAAGTCTCTCACTACCCATGAGGATTACCCCTCCGCGTACAAAAAACAAAAAAAAAAAGTGCCAGACGTTCGTCACAAAATATGCTGTGACCGACGTAAACAACAAACTCTTGTAGCGTTGACGGACAAAGGCAACGTACTTGAGTTTGCAATACGATCATCACCAGTACCGCAAGAAGTGCGATCGTGGCGATGATTATTTTCGTTGCGTCTGTAACTCTTAGACTCATTTTATACAGCAGCAGCAAAACTGTTCATTGGGACACTGCTGTCACACTCACCGATGAGTAAGATAATCTCACGGCAGTGGAAACAAATATTAGAAATAATAAAACAAACACTTCAACCGATTATTTAGTTTATCAAATATCAGAAATTAATCACACTAAAATTATAGAACATCAGAAGGAAGTTCCAAAGCTACAGGCAATGTGCCAAGCCGACTTAGAGGGACCGACGTTTAGCTCTACATATGCATACACATGCACGAAACTTGGAAGACTGTCCTGTGCGATGACCAGCACCAGCAACGCTGACCGTTTCAAAGCAGCCCAATAAGACGAGAAGAAGCTGTCAACATACAACAAATCATCAATAAGCAGCCATTAAAGGAAGGCTATAATTAAGAAAAAAAAAAATTTCAAATGTAAGAGTTTTCGACGCCGCTCAGGCCCGTAAAGCTATATGAAATTTAGGCAGGAAAACCGAATGTAAAAAAAAAAAACAAATTTTTGAAAAATAATGAAACAAAATTATAATTAAACATAAAAATAAATACAATATATACATATATAGCGGTTAAATCAAACAAAATTTCCCTAAACAAACTATTAATATTAAAGTAAAGTAACGTTAAGTAAAATAAAAAAAACAGAGAATAAAAAGATTTACAGTCGAGATTTAATTGAAAAATAATTAATTGTAAATTATCAGGATTATTCTACGAGTACAAGAATAAAGAAAACTATAAAAATGGGTTGAAGTGAATCCAAGATAGAAAATTCGGAGGCCAATGTAACAAATAGAGTAGAATTTGTTGATCACAAAGAAGATCGATTTGATTTTAAAATTATATTCACTGCATAATAAGCCATGGAATTAAAAATACATGATGAATAATCCAATCGATATAAGCAATATTTATATATACAAAAAATACAATAACAATAATAATAATAATAATAAAAGTAATAATAATAATAATAATAATAATAATAATAATAATAATAATAATAATAATAATAATAATAATAATAATAATAATAATAATAATAATAATAATAATAATAATAATAACAATAATAATAATAATAATAATAATAATAATAATAATAATAATAATAATAATAATAATAATAATAATAATAATAATAATAATAATAATAATAATAACAATAATAATAATAATAATAATAATAATAATAATAATAATAATAATAATAATAATAATAATAATAATATTAATAATAATAATAATAATAATAACAATAAAAATAATAATAATAAAAGTAATAATAATAATAATAATAATAATAATAATAATAATAATAATAATAATAATAATAATAATAATAATAATAATAATAATAATAATAATAATAAAAATAATAATAATAATAATAATAAAAAACAATTTTTATAAACACAAACACAATCACATGTTAGGTACCTAAAAAGGGAAGTCTGTTCATTTAATAAGAAAATTTTCTTTCACTGACAGCAGGTCATGAAAAAGAATTAGACTAGCAATTTCAAACCGACTATTCCACTGTAATTCAACAGGGTCGAATAGAAAATTCTTCTGGTTTCAATGAAAACAACAATTTTCGAAATTCCTTGTACTAAGATTGATTGTTTAAATTTCTTTCACACTAGTTAGAATAATTTTTCTAATGGCTAGCGACAGCGAGGAAGACTGTGACTATTAAATAAGAGAAAACCCAGCTCCGATCTGAGAAGAAAATTGGCACCACCGCAAATTGCCATCGCAGCCATATAACCGGGAAGAAACTTTAGAAGCTTGTCGAAACCATCCCTATAACTACCAGTTCATGTACATCTTGTATCATCGATTTATTATACCTTGTACCAAAAAATGGTAAAGGGTATATTAAAGTTGTGCAAATGTATGTAACGGCAAGAAGGAGGCGTGGCAAACACCATAAAGTATATACATTCTTTATCAGCGGCGAAAGGCGAGTCGATCTAGCCATGTCCGTCTGTCCGTATGAACGCACGGATCTCGGAAACGGTAAGACCTACAACCACCAAATTTTGCACGAAGACTCTCCCAATCTATAGGCACAACAAGTTTATTTTTTTTTTCGATATTAGACCTATAACATATAGCTGCCATAGGAACGATCGGATAAAAACCAACATTTAGTAACCAAAACCTTTTTGTTTTTTAAGATATGTTCACCAAATTTCGGATTTAATCCTTCTATCTAATACCCAACCACATACCTAAATATTATGTATATCGGTATCGGTTAACTATATCATATAGCTGCCATAGGAACGATCGGCCGAAAAACGACATTTACTGGGAAAAACTGTTTTGTTTATTAAGATATCGTTACCAAATTTTGGATTATTTGATTACAAACAATATCCAGTCATATTTTAGAATATGATAATTATCGGTTTACTATAACATATAGCTGCAATAGGAACGATCAGCCGAAAAATGGCTTTTACTAAAAAAAAAATTTTTTTTTCTTTTGGATTGGGTACAGGGTTTTCTATAGTCGGTTACGCCCGACTATAGCCCTGCCTTTCTAGTTTCTTTTGGATTGGGTACAGGGTTTTCTATAGCCGGTTACGCTCGACTAGAGCCCTGCCTTTCTAGTTCGTATTTATTAAAAGTAAAATCAAAAATTAAACGGGACCCAAAATCCTTTTATAATATAATTGATTCTTAACGTCGGTGTAATGCTTTTTCAACTACAACGAGACTTGATAATGTGGAAGGTTTAAATCCTTATGACATTGCAAACAATTTTGATAGTTTTTTTCAAAGCAACTATAAATTGTTTGCAATGTCATAAGGATTTAAACCTTCCACATTGGCTACTATAAATTTCGCATCTATTCTGACAACTTCATAAAATGTCGTAAGAAGTCATAGTGTTGAAAAAATCATAATTGCCTCTTTATGACTTCTTATGAGAAATAGAAATTCTCGACGTATTTCGTCGTAAATATCGATTATTTTTATGACGACTGAAAGGACAGGTCATAAGCGAGTCATAAGTAAGTTTTTTGACTTTGTTCGCGGAATTATGTGAATAAAATTTTGAAGAAAGACTTGAAACATTTACACTTCTTTAAATGAAAATATAAACCAATTTGAAAACAAAACTTAAAAATACATCTGTTAATATATAAAAAAACAAAAATATTTTATTTATTTTATATATTATTTTCTAATTTTATTGGGGGTCTTATATATGTATTGTTTTGTGTTAATATTTGTAAATACATTCGACAAGTCTTGCGGCTCCATCAAAAGTCTGCCACTTGCGTAGATCAAATTTCACCGCACAATACAAAATAAGCCACGGCTTAACTTGACCATGAGTCTCGTCTGCTTGCTAAGAATCGCTCCGAAGCCGCATCGGAATTTCAGTTGAGTTTTGGAAGTTAAATGCTGAAATAAGGGTATAATTGCGTTAATTGTTGAACTATATTTTTTGTACAAGGCTTAACAAATATTTATAAAATTGAGATTAGTTGATGAACTATATTTTGTGCAGCGCATAACAGGGATCGTGCACTAATCAACGTTTTCTGCGGCAGCCGGTCTTTACGTACACGAGAACGCAAACAATTTTTCAAATGTGTTAGTCTCTGAAGCATACAATTTTTTTTATTTAAATGAGAAAACACAAAAATTTTGTAATAACTTACATCTTTCCATTCGGCCGCTGATCGTGTTGGGCCCATCAGGCCATTCAAATCTTGAGCCAATTGCTCCCAAAGATTTTGATGGCCAGTGGCGCCTGCGGGTTGTTTTTTTCCGGTTTGCAGCTCGGGATGTTGCGTACAGAACGCCACAAAGTAGTGCAGCTGTTCTTTTATTGTCCGCTAAATTCTATTTTCTGCCTAGAAAACAGATAAGAAGCATTTATAAATCGAATAAATTATACATAAAGTTCAAATACTTACTTTTGCGCGTTTTTTCTTCCATATTTTTTTAGTTAAGAAGAAGCATTTTTCATTCACTTTGAAGGTTGCAGTCGTAAAACACACACGAGAGCTTTTATTCAATACTAAAACTTTCATTGTTCGACTGCTTGTGTGAGACTTGCTAAAATCGTAAAATTTACGAATATCATACCACTATTTACGATTTTTTATGATTTTTTCAGAATAAATGCGTTAGCTCGCGAAACTTTATACCCAGTTTAAGTGCAGGCAATTCTTATATGAGAGCCAACTGTGTATTAGAGTATTGAGCAGACGCATTAGTTTTTCCCATTTATAAATTATTTAATCTCTCGCTTGAGACTTCATTTGTCCCATCGGTGTGGAAGGAATCTTTCATTTTTCCACTCTATGTATAAAAAACGGAGTAAAATACTCCGATACTTACTTATCGATGTATTGTTTAACTATGCGCAATACCAAAACTCCTGGAACACATAACTATTAATCAACTCAGCACTCTATTGTTCCCAATTTAAGTACTTCTCAACATGGTTTTTCAAAAAACCGGTCCACTGTTACAAATCTCTTAGAGTTTACTTCTTTTTTTCTCGTGGTTTTACCTTAGGTCGATGATATTAACTTTAGTAAAGCTTTTGATAGTGTCTGTCATTCATAACTCCTACGAAAACTTGCCAAGTTTGGCCTTTCCACCTGTCTTGTACTATGGATTGACAGCTATTTAAACTCTAGGACCCAAAAAGTTAAGTTTAATGGCTGTGTTTCTAAAAATATTTTTGTCCACTCTGATGTCCCTTAAGGTTACCACCTAGGTCCTTTGCTTTTTAACATTTTTATTAATGATCTTCCATTAGATATAAAGCATTATTATGAGCTTATTTTCGCTGATGACGAAAAACTATGTTTTTCTCTTCATCATCAGAGTCTTCTTAAAGAAGACCTCGATCTGCTTTCCAAATGGTGTAATGAAAATTTTCTTTACCTAAATTGTGAAAAATATAAAGTAATGTCTTATTAATTGTAGCAAACCTTTGTTATATACCTACTCTTTAAATGGTTCTTTTTTAACACGTGTTAACGAATTTAATGACTTCGGAGCTTTGATGAGCTTAAAACTTACTAATAAAGCTAGTGGGGTTCTTGGTTTTATTACAAGATGGTCTAAAGAATTTAATCATCCTTACACCACCAAGCTGCTTTTTTCAATAGTTCCTCCGATTTAAGAATATTATTCATGTATTTTGAATCCCCAACTTTTAACATATTCTGACCATATTGAATCTTTTCAAAAACAAACAATAAAACAAAAATATTAAACAGGAATTCTTCAATTCGTCTCCCTTTATACCATAGCCGCCTTAAATTGATTAATCTTAATACCTTAGTCGGAGGCCCGTGTTAGGAATTCTTTTTCTTCATAATCTAGACTAAAAACTGCACGATCATCTTTCTTACTGCATGATCACTTTTATGCTATGTGTTTAGCTTATAACTCTATCTATCATTCATTTCCCAACGTAGCCTCTTCTTCCTCTTTAAAATCTTTTCTTAGTCGTAGATTTAATGAAATTTGATACTTATTAAAATTTTTACTATCTATAGTTGTAATAATTTTAATTTAGTTTTTAATATTATTTATTAGTTTTTTTAATCTATAAGTATATTTGTCTGTAGAAAACGCAGCTGTGGACCATTATCCTGCTCTATCCATTGCGATTAACTATGTGTTGAAAACTGAAAATGTGTTGTGAATTTCAGTTTTGGGCTGAAAAGTGTCATACAAAATGGATTGGAGCCAAAACTTCATCTTAAGCATTAGGCTAGCTTAGGTTAAGTAGCTGCATCACCAGGTAAATTATGCCACTTAGACCGCAGTATGGGTCCGTTGTGAGTCACAGGTTTTAGACCTAGCTACTTCCCAATTTGGCGAAACCATTCGGAGCCTTTAACAAAGCGAACAAGGTTATTTATCCCTAGTTGGTCTAGGTTCTCTATACTTCGAAGGAATGGACATCCTAGGAGATATGTTCTCCTTTTTGCTAGAGCTGGCCACGTGCAGAAAAAGTGCTGGATTGTTTCCAGTTCTTCTTCGTTTCTGCAGCTGCGACAAAAATCATTTGCTAAGACTTCTTGTCTTGTTGCGTTAGTCCCTATTAGACAGTGCCCTGATCAGAGTTCCTATCAGGGTACCCAGTTGAGTCCTATCTAACCTGATTATGGTCATAGATAGTCTATGGTTTAGCCTGGGCCACGTTTGCCTGGCTATAGCACAGGAGTTTGCAAGTTGCGAGCGGAATACCCAAAAGCTCCATATTACTGTTGACATCTGGCAGATTGGCCCCGTCCCCTTTAAGTTGGTCGGCCCTGCAATTCCCTTGAATATCCCTGTGACCAGGAACCTAGCCCAGGCTAATGCAGCGTTAGGTCTCGTTAAGAGATCGAAAGCAATCTAATACACTGCATAGATGTTTTTTGAGCATGCATTCAGAGCTTTGAAGGCAGCCTGGCTGTCTGATTAGGATGCAGATATACTTACCGGATATTCTGTTTATCCGCATCCGCTTTATTTCCGCTTGGAAGATGCTGCAGTAATCTATTAGTATAATGGAATCAGATTTGTAAGGGCACCTCGCAAAAGATTTCCTGATCCTATACCGGTATCCATTTTTGATTCTTCTGTGTATATCTTGATTGGGATGCTTGGTGAGGGATCACCCTTGAACCTCTCTAGCATCGAGGTGATTCTCAAAGAGAAGTTCATTTTGAAGCAAGAGACGATGGAAGATAGTTAGAGACATCAGAAATGTTTGTATAGGAGTTCAGTATATTTGCATGTCCATGAGAACTTTATTTCCATTGTGAGCTTGCTTTGAGCCCGATAGCGGAGCATGCCGCTGTGTGATGGCAGAAAAGATTGAGTGGTGGTAAGTGTAGCATGATATCCAACGCTAGAGTTGGCGTGGTTTTGCTTGTGAGTTTCCTATCAATCATAAGACCCAGATATTTTGTTTCTTCTGAGATTGCAAGACATTTTCTCTTAAGTATGATTAGATTGGAAAAGATCAATACACATGGGTGAGAGAATGGATAACAGCTCTAACCAAGACTCACTGGAAGAATACATCCGGTGCCAAAGCAAAGCAAAAAAATTCCTTAAGTTTGGCATGCAGAAATTGAAGAAGGTACTGGAATTCACATGAAATGAATTCAGACTATACTATGGAGCAACGAAAGCCCACTACAACTGCAAATATATGCGAAAAAAAATCAGCGTATACGAAACCGATAACTGCAGATATTTTTAAGAAGAAGAGGGGCAATGAAGCACCTCATAGCAATATGCCCGGTGCTATGGAATGCCCGACTACAACTTCTAAATAGGACTATAACAATGGAGGCTGACTACAAAAAGCTAAATGCTATGCAAATAGAACGCTTTCTGCTTAGGCCAAAAGGACTATAGGTCTAGAGAGGGCACACAATAGAACATCATTGGTCGTAGTGCATTTGGGTAGGCCTTCCCCAACAACATTTTACTTACATACATACCTACACACCTGATTGAATCTAGATGAGGGATATTATGTTTCCTAGTGAAGAGGATGATTTGTGTCTTATCTGGATTTACTCCTAGACTGCAGCCTTCCGCCCACCTTAAAAGTAAGTTTTCAGCTAATTGTGGAAGTTCTCTTAGAGTAGATACGAATTTTCAAGCCAATTTTCTTTGCAGCCCATCGCTTCTAATCCCTGCAGGAGTTTGTTGACAACTGCATTTCAAAGAAGCGGTGACAGTACGCCACCTTGCAGTGTACCTCTGCTCACTGCCCTGCGGAGATTGGATTCTCTCAGATTGACCTCAATGATTCTGTCTTGCAGCATTTTTCCAATGAGGTCTACGAGGCTTGAATCCGTTCCGAAGTCAGTGAGTGCTGCTATGGTGGACCTCAGATTGACATTGTTGAAGGCACCTTCAATATCAAGAAAGGCTGTTGCAGGGAGTTTTCCGTAGTAGAAATAAGACTTAAGTGGATTTCTATCATTCTTTCTAGAGTTTTCAGAAGAAATAACGATAGAGCTTCGGTGAGCATCTTCCAACATTAGGAATGTATACTATTTTAACCTGACTCCACCCCTGCGGAATATAGCCAAGTTTGAAGTGACCCTTGAATATTGCTATTAGATTGCCTAACAGGCATTCACTGGTCTTTTGCAGTTCCATTTGATGAATCCCGTCTAGCCCTAGAGATTTGAAAGGTTTTGAGTCATTTGTGACCCATAGCAGTCGGTCTTCAGATGTGGCATCTGATTTGTCCTCGCGACCATTCATTAAAATTTCTGTGTTTTGTTTAGTATTTGCTGAACATCTTGGAAAGTTTGTGTCTAAAAGGAGTTCAAGGGACTCTTTGCTAATTATAGTGCCGTCCGCTTTCTCTAGAAGCTCCCGGTATTGGGAGCTGCCTGCCAGAATTTCGGAGTCTGGAGGATTCAGATGCTGCCTCCACTTCTTCCAGAAGGTTCTCCAAGATTCCCTCTGTAAGCCTTCAGAAATTCTTTGTATCTCTTCCAGTCTTCTTCTAGGCGAGTATATTTTGCCCTGTTTAAAGTCTCTGCTAAGGTTCAGCGCAACAGATTCTAATTGTATTTCCAGTTCAATCACATTAGTTGGAGTTGTGATTGGCTGGGTGTCTAGAGTGCTTCCCACTAAGTTTGCATTCTTGTCCCAGTCTGTTTTCTTGATATTTCTGATAGGCTTGGGATATGGTGGAAGTTTCTTGATTTCGAAGCAGATAT
>JBAMBQ010002189.1:0-22246 GCA_037044495.1 Stegana nigrithorax
GCCATGTTGGATTATCATGTGCCCTCTCCACTAAACCAAAGTGTATGCACTCCGTGCTTATTGGATTATTTGCAGCCAGAGATAACACCGGCTGTATTATAATGGTGTTACCTCGATACCCAATCACTTCGAGGTATAACTATCACCTTATCGTGGTATGGGGCGCTACCACCGCGGACCAACGCTTTCCCCGCTCCGACTACGCCGCCCAAACGACGACGAGTTCGGATGATCTCCCGTCAAGTAATCACGTGTCCAAAAGCCGAGAAATTGAGGGACTCAAAAATCCTTCAATGAGACATTTAAGGTCCAACAATTATTCCTTTCCTTTTGCGTTTTTTGACTTCAAACCGCTAGAGGACAGGGGCTAGACGCATTGTCAGTATCTTTTTTGTTGTTCTTGTCGCCGGTAACATTGATTGAATTCAGAGCAGCATTGGAGCCGCTTGCATTTTTAGCACAGGCAGAGCTAAGTGCGTTTTCAATAGTCGATTGTCGATTGTCGATTGCTTTGGCGATTTATGCTATTGTCGCTGGCGACTGAACATGCGCGTTTTTCTTAAAGTAAAAAGCTGCTTGGTGGTATAAGGATCATTAAATTCTTTGGCCCATCTCGTAATAAAGCCAAGAACACCTCTAGCTTTTTTAGTACTTTAAAACGCATGCAGGAATACCGTCAGGGTCGATAGAAAAAGTGGGTTTAATAGGTAATAAATAAGACAGAATAATTTTTTCACCAATAACTGGAGCAGCAATAATATTTCTGTCTAGTTTATTTTAACACAATGCTAGAAGCACTTGTTTTTATTGTTCGATACCGCGTTAATTATTGAAATAATAATTATATAGCAAAAAAACAAGCTTGTGAACAATATTATTGAGATTGCAAGAAGAGCAAACATGGCAATGACATTATTAAAATGTAATTGTTTTTATTGCGTCTGTAACTTCTATTCTAATGCATGCGAAAAAATGTCATAGTGTTGAAACTGTTATAATTGCCTACTATTATTGGTATATGGGCATTCTCGTTACTGAAAATAAACTCTTTTAGCTACTTTCGTTATTTGTGATTTTTTTTTACGATGACTGAAAGAGCTGGTCACAATTAAGTTTTTCGATTTTGTGCGCGGAATTGAGTGAAGAAAATTATAATTTTGAAGACTTTTTTTTCTTATTTAGTACACCTTTTTTTCAAAGCCTTTGGTAAGGCGGTTAGCTTATTTCCAACGTTTGCTGCACTGCACTAGGATAGGCCAAAACCGAGATGGTTTGTCGCATTTGGACCTCGTATTGCCGGGCTTGAGCCTTATTTTTCTGAACTAGTGCATGCCCGAGAACGAAAAGAATTTTTCCAATATGATAGGCTTTGAAACACACAACTTTTTTTTATTTAAATGCGAAAACCCAAACATATTTTAATAACTTCCCTCTTCCTATTTCAAAGCTGACCATGTTGGGCCCTTCAATCCATTGAAATCTTGAGCCAATTGCTCCGAAAGATTTCAAATAACCTGTAGCGCATTAGGGTGGTTTTTTCCGGTTTTTAGCTCCAGATGTTGCTTGCAGAACTCCACAAAGTAGTGCAGCTGTTCTTCTGTTGTCCGCTTAAATTTATTTTGCCTAGAAAATAGAAAAAAAGCATAAAAAAATCCTATAAATTATAAAGTTCAGATACTTAATTTGGCGCGTCTTTGCCTCCATATTTTTATAGTAAAGAAGAAGCATTTGTTAGTCACTTTGAAAGGTTACTGTCAACACTTAAAACAGCTTTTTTTAACACTTAAACTTTGTAAATTTCACATATTTGTAACTTTTTTGTGACTGCACCAAAATAGATCCGTAAGCTTATTTTGGCTTTAGTTAATTTTTCGCACTAATTTCCATTTCTCGCTTTTCGTTTATTTACGTGCACACACTTTGATTTCGTTTTGCTGGTTGTTGCGTTTTGGAACTAAAACTAATTTTAACTTGAAATACTTTTCATACGCATATTTTTTCTTGCATTTTGTTTTGTTTTTTTTTCTTTTTTTTTTTTTTTTTGAAGTGAAACTTTTTCAGTGAGAAGTCCAAATAAAAATAACAGGCTAGATGCTTCAGAAAAGAAGTGGGGAGACGCACAAAACAATGCGTATTGTCGTTTCTATATTCGTTTCTCAATATGCTCTAATGTCGTCTTCATGATCATAAGATTCGTCATTACTCAAAACGTTTTTCCAACAATTTTGCACAATGTTAGAATTTATCTTGTCCCAAGCTAGTGAAAAAGAACAAACTGTGAAATCTAATTGAAGTAATTCCAGGAATCGTTAGGTCAGTTAGTCATTCTGTGCGAGAGAACGAAATTCGTTATTCGTTTTGGTTTGTTTTCGATATTCGCATGCAAAAACAAAACGAAAATGCATTTAAAAAAAAACTAGTAAAATTTTAGTACTGTTCACATAACCGAGACATGCCTTGTTCACTCTATAGAATCTGCTGTATAAAAATTGGTTGGTCATATTTTTGTTCACTCTACTGGACAAAATCGGATAACCACTGTATATGTAAAAATTGTATTATTTTCAGGTATTCTACTACTTAGACGGTCCTGTACACCATATTAGTTGTTATATAGAACACATTTTTTGCATTACAGCATGCATTACAGAGAACACACACTTTTCAATTAAAGTGTATGTGCTTATGAACATAAGTGTGAGGAGGAAATAATATTATTCGGCATTTTTCGGCTTTTTGTTCAGCAAACAACGAAACGTTTCAAAAGAGGAGATTTCGATGTAGATTTTGCTAAAAAATCATCAGCGCCACTTTTAAATTTTCTCAAAGAAAAATTTCATCTCATCATATCGAATGATCCTGCAAAATCAACAACAAAACATGCAACAACAATAGACGCTATATTTACACGGTACTTTAACACTGTAGATACACAAATACTTGTATCGCATTTTAGTTATCATAAGCCTCTCATAACATTTATATCACAAAATAATGAAATAAATGAATAACTCTATAGAACACAACTCTAGTAATTATTTTAAAACTTCATTCCTAACATTTTGGGTAGCAGTTTCACTTATATGGGTGAGGCACATTACTTTTTTTTTGTTTTTGCTTTATTATGCTGACGTTGTGCCTTCAGCAAGGGGATCAACAAATACTATGTGCCATAATTGAAAGTGCTGAAGGAAGTCTGGTCTATCATATCCACGTGGTGAAGGCTGCAAACGGCTACGCACTATTTTACCAACGTGCCATGCCACCAATACATGCTCAGCTGGATCTGCTAGATCGGGCGGAAGGAGCCAACCCACTTAAATAAAACCTCCCCTAGCCCAAGGTGTCATGCGACCCGTACCTACTGGATGGATTGCCGCCAGGGGAATTACCGGCTGCGTTATAACGAAGCTATCTCGATACCGGGTCAACTAGAGGTTTAACAATGACCTTATCATGGTACGGGGCTCTACCATGTTGGATTATCATGTGCCCTCTCCACTAAACCAAAGTGTATGCACTCCGTGCTTATTGGATTATTTGCAGCCAGAGATAACACCGGCTGTATTATAATGGTGTTACCTCGATACCCAATCACTTCGAGGTATAACTATCACCTTATCGTGGTATGGGGCGCTACCACCGCGGACCAACGCTTTCCCCGCTCCGACTACGCCGCCCAAACGACGACGAGTTCGGATGATCTCCCGTCAAGTAATCACGTGTCCAAAAGCCGAGAAATTGAGGGACTCAAAAATCCTTCAATGAGACATTTAAGGTCCAACAATTATTCCTTTCCTTTTGCGTTTTTTGACTTCAAACCGCTAGAGGACAGGGGCTAGACGCATTGTCAGTATCTTTTTTGTTGTTCTTGTCGCCGGTAACATTGATTGAATTCAGAGCAGCATTGGAGCCGCTTGCATTTTTAGCACAGGCAGAGCTAAGTGCGTTTTCAATAGTCGATTGTCGATTGTCGATTGCTTTGGCGATTTATGCTATTGTCGCTGGCGACTGAACATGCGCGTTTTTCTTAAAGTAAAAAGCTGCTTGGTGGTATAAGGATCATTAAATTCTTTGGCCCATCTCTTAATAAAGCCAAGAACACCTCTAGCTATTTTAGTACTCATGAGAATTTAAGACCTAAAGTTAAGTTAAGAGTAGGAATACAACCCTGGATGCTGCGAGTGAAAGACATTATTTTACACTTTTCACAAATTAGGTAAAGAAAATTATCGTTACACCAATTTGAAAGTTGTTCGAGGTCTTCTTGAAGAAGACTCTGATGATGAAAGGAATCCAGAGTACATACTGTTTAACATCATCAGCAAACATAAACACATGAGAATGCTTAATAGCCGATGGAACGTCATTTATGAAAATGTTAAAGAGCAAAGGATCTAAGTGGCTACCCTGTGGGACACCAGAATGGACATTAATACTTTAAGAAACACAGCCATTAATAAAAATTTTTGGGACCCACGTCTTAAATAGCTATAAATTCCCATCTTTGTAAGAAGCAATGAATGGCAAACACTATCAAATGCTTTACTGAAATCAGTATAAATAACATCTGTCAGACAATAACGAGCAATTTGCAAATCCACTGGAAACAAGTGAACTCCAGGAGATTTGTAACTGTTGATTGTTTTTTAGACAAGCCGTGTTGTGAAATACTCAAATTCGGAATAATATTATGCTAAAGCTGATCAGTATTTATATGTTCCAGCAACCTTGAAACTGCGCATAGCTTAGCAATACCACGGTAGTTTGAGATATCTCTTTTACTACCTTTTTTATGAAGAGGCAAAAATAAGATTCTTTCCATACAATAGGACAGAAAAAGGACATAACTGATAAATTCAACAACTTATAAAGAGGAAGATGTAAAGCGCTATCACAGTACTTTAAAACGCATGCAGGAATACCGTCAGGGTCGATAGAAAAAGTGGGTTTAATAGGTAATAAATAAGACAGAATAATTTTTTCACCAATAACTGGAGCAGCAATAATATTTCTGTCTAGTTTATTTTAACACAATGCTGGAAGCACTTGTTTTTATTGTTCGATACCGCGTTAATTATTGAAATAATAATTATATAGCAAAAAAACAAGCTTGTGAACAATATTATTGAGATTGCAAGAAGAGCAATCATGGCAATTACATTATTAAAATGTAATTGTTTTTATTGCGTCTGTAACTTCTATTCTAATGCTTGCGAAAAAATGTCATAGTGTTGAAACTGTTATAATTGCCTACTATTATTGGTATATGGGCATTCTCGTTACTGAAAATAAACTCTTTTAACTACTTTCGGCGTTATTTGTGACTTTTTTTTTACGATGACTGAAAGAGCTGGTCACAATTAAGTTTTTCGATTTTGTGCGCGGAATTGAGTGAAGAAAATTATAATTTTGAAGACTTTTTTTTCTTATTTAGTACACCTTTTTTTCAAAGCCTTTGGTAAGGCGGTTAGCTTATTTCCAACGTTTGCTGCACTGCACTAGGATAGGCCAAAACCGAGATGGTTTGTCGCATTTGGACCTCGTATTGCCGGGCTTGAGCCTTATTTTTCTGAACTAGTGCATGCCCGAGAACGAAAAGAATTTTTCCAATATGATAGGCTTTGAAACACACAACTTTTTTTTATTTAAATGCGAAAACCCAAACATATTTTAATAACTTCCCTCTTCCTATTTCAAAGCTGACCATGTTGGGCCCTTCAATCCATTGAAATCTTGAGCCAATTGCTCCGAAAGATTTCAAATAACCTGTAGCGCATCAGGGTGGTTTTTTCCGGCTTTTAGCTCCAGATGTTGCTTGCAGAACTCCACAAATTAGTGCAGCTGTTCTTCTGTTGTCCGCTTAAATTTATTTTGCCTAGAAAATAGAAAAAAAGCATAAAAAAATCCTATAAATTATAAAGTTCAGATACTTACTTTTGCGCGTCTTTGCCTCCATATTTTTATAGTAAAGAAGAAGCATTTGTTAGTCACTTTGAAAGGTTACAGTCAACACTTAAAACAGCTTTTTTTAACACTTAAACTTTGTAAATTTCACATATTTGTAACTTTTTTGTGACTGCACCAAAATAGATCCGTAAGCTTATTTTGGCTTTAGTTAATTTTTCGCACTAATTTCCATTTCTCGCTTTTCGTTTATTTACGTGCACACACTTTGATTTCGTTTTGCTGGTTGTTGCGTTTTGGAACTAAAACTAATTTTAACTTGAAATACTTTTCATACGCATATTTTTTCTTGCATTTTGTTTTTTTTTTTTTTTTTTTTTTTTGAAGTGAAACTTTTTCAGTGAGAAGTCCAAATAAAAATAACAGAATCAAAGGCTAGATGCTTCAGAAAAGAAGTGGGGAGACGCACAAAACAATGCGTATTGTCGTTTCTATATTCGTTTCTCAATATGCTCTAATGTCGTCTTCATGATCATAAGATTCGTCATTACTCAAAACGTTTTTCCAACAATTTTGCACAATGTTAGAATTTATCTTGTCCGAAGCTAGTGAAAAAGAACAAACTGTGAAATCTAATTGAAGTAATTCCAGGAATCGTTAGGTCAGTTAGTCATTCTGTGCGAGAGAACGAAATTCGTTATTCGTTTTGGTTTGTTTTCGATATTTGCATGCAAAAACAAAATGAAAATGCATTTAAAAAAAAAACTAGTAAAATTTTAGTACTGTTCACATAACCGAGACATACCTTGTTCACTCTATAGAATCAGCTGTATAAAAATTGGTTGGTCATATTTTTGTTCACTCTACTGGACAAAATCGGATAACCACTGTATATGTAAAAATTGTATTATTTTCAGGTTAGTTGTTATATAGAACACATTTTTTGCATACAGCATGCATTACATAGAACACACACTTTTCAATTAAAGTATATGTGCTTATGAACATAAGTGTGAGGAGGAAATAATATTATTCGGCATTTTTCGGCTTTTTGTTCAGCAAACAACGAAACGTTTCAAAAGAGGAGATTTCGATGTAGATTTTGCTAAAAAATCATCAGCGCCACTTTTAAATTTTCTCAAAGAAAAATTTCATCTCATCATATCGAACGATCCTGCAAAATCAACAACAAAACATGCAACAACAATAGACGCTATATTTACACGGTACTTTAACACTGTAGATACACAAATACTTGTATCGCATTTTAGTTATCATCAGCCTCTCATAACATTTATATCACAAAATAATGAAATAAATGAATAACTCTATAGAACACAACTCTAGTAATTATTTTAAAACTTCATTCCTAACATTTTGTGTAGCAGTTTCACTTATATGGGTGAGGTACATTACTTTTTTTTTGTTTTTGCTTTATTAATTATAATAATATAATGAAGGAAGTCCGGTCTATCATATCCACGTGGTGAAGGCTGCAAACGGCTACGCACTATTTTACCAACGTGCCATGCCACCAATACATGCTCAGCTGGATCTGCTAGATCGGGCGGAAGGAGCCAACCCACTTAAATAAAACCTCCCCTAGCCCAAGGTGTCATGCGACCCGTACCTACTGGATGGATTGCCGCCAGGGGAATTACCGGCTGCGTTATAACGAAGCTATCTCGATACCGGGTCAACTAGAGGTTTAACAATGACCTTATCGTGGTATGGGGCGCTACCACCGCGGACCAACGCTTTCCCCGCTCCGACTACGCCGCCCAAACGACGACGAGTTCGGATGATCTCCCGTCAAGTAATCACGTGTCCAAAAGCCGAGAAATTGAGGGACTCAAAAATCCTTCAATGAGGCATTTAAGGTCCAACAATTTCAAAAGCAACTCGAATGATACAATTACGCCAGAAAACTGGAGGAAAGACGTGGCCAAGCTAATAAGTGTGCTCTTTCAAATTCTGGAAGAGCATTTGTACAAGATAGTCATCTCCGGGATTGGTGAGGTATGTCCCGGATTCAAGCCCGAGGAATTAGCAAGGGAGAACAAAGTCTACCTCTCATGGGAGAGGTCATGGATACCAGCCGAGCCATCAGACCCGAAGATGGTACCAGAAATTATCTGGGTATGTAACCCAGAGTTACCGAATGGCAGAATCATTGAGGCCAATCTGGGTGAATCCAATCTCGGCAGGGCAGTGAGTAGAGGCGCACCGCAAGGTGGCGTTCTCTCACCGTTTCTTTGAAATGCAGTTGTTAAGAAACTCGTGCAGGAATTAGAAGCAATGGGCTATAAAGTGATAGTCCACGCAGAGACTAACAGGCTCTAAACTTTCTTTCAAAAAGGACGGAAAACTGTGGTCTGGGAACCAATCCAGATAAGGACAAGTCATACTCTTCACTAGGAAACACAAACTACCCCATTTAGATCCAATTAAACTTTAGTAAAAATGTCTTGCGATCTTAGAAGAAACAAATTCCGGGGTCTTATCATCGATGACTCTAGAAAGAGCCAGGAAGCCTAGCTTAGCGCAATCCAGCACCTCTTCTGCACGTGCTTAGCTTTAGAGAGATGGAGAACACGTTTCCTAGGATCTTCTTACATTAAAAGTATAGACAACCTATAACTACTAGGGATTAATAAACTTGTTCTCCTCATTAAAGGTTCTGAATGGTTTGATCCAATTCAGAGAAATCTAGGCCCCCAACCTTCTAGCTCAAATCGTACCCATCTTATGGTCTAAATGGCATCTTTGTTATATGTGTATTCACTTTAGTCTTAGCCTTTCATCAAATAATTAATAATTAAATATTTTTAACTTTAACTTTGAAATTAACTACTTGCCATGTCATGTTAAACGCCCAAAAAAAAAACTTTTACTAGCCACAGCCGTTTTATACAGTCGCTCCATTTATTCTAGAATATTCGAAACGGAACATTTCTAGTCTCCCTTGACAAAAATTAAAGTCGCTATTGCTAAGTGCAAGGGCTTTTTTTTCTAATTTTCAATGAACAATTTCGCTCTTTTCATGACTTATGTATCCCTTGTCATAAGACTTTCTACCTAATTTTCGTAGTTAACTCGCCACAATTTGAAATCGCTCTTTATTAAATATCTAAGACTCATTGGCCACCCACCCATACATAAATATCATATATGTAAGTAGGTGGGTAGTTGGTAGGTGCTACACAAAGCATTGCTACCGCTCCATCCTGAAACCACAAGACTACAAGAAGTGTAACAGAACAGCTAGGCGACATACGTCACAACGGAATGAAGTCAGAGAGAAAGAGCAGAATCGAAGTTCAGCTGCAGTCGTGTTCAGTCGCCGTGTTGTTTTTGAATATAGTTAAGCTAACTATGTTTTATACTATATTTAATTCAGATTTACTATCAAAATATCTTTAACAAACTTATAAGACTTAGATTTGGAGGCTCAATCCGGTTCTCAGCTTATAGTGTGAAAATCGGTAGTTAAAGGCTACTTATCGACACTGTAAGGGGTCGGGAAAAGATTCTGATGCACGCTACAAAACATCATGAACGCCTTCAGAATAATGTTAACTCTGAGGTAGCCACGTTAACAAACGATGCAAGGTTATACCGAAGACTAAAAAGGACTAAACCAATTGATCTGGTGATCAATCGTATACGACAATAGTAAGATACCTGTTGGCCACTGCCATCGGAGAACGACATAGTATCTTGTGAGAACAGGGAAGCTTTCCGTACTATCTGTTGGTAGTGGCCAGCAAGTGTCAAACTGTAATTTGCACAGATGGTTAGGCCCAAAAGGCTCATGCTGGATTTAAAAGCATCGTCATTACTAGTTGTAGTGTAAATAAAATAAAAACTAGAAAGGCAGGGCTATAGTCGGGCGTAACCGACTATAGAAAACCCTGTACCCAATCCAAAACTGAATATATTTTTTTGTTGCTTTAATATTTAATATTCATTATGTAAGGATATCAGAAAAAAAATTAGTTTTTTAGTAAAAGCCATTTTTCGGCCGATTGTTCCTATGGCAGTTATATGTTATAGTAAGCCGATATTTATAATATTCGAGAATATGATTAGATATTACTTAAAATCATCAAATCTGAAAGTTGATAACGATATCTTAATGAACAAAATAGTTTTTCCTAGTAAATGTTGTTTTTCGGCCAATCGTTCCTATGGCAGGTATATGTTATAGTAAACCGATATTTATCATATTCTAAAATATGATTGGATATTGTTTATAATCAAATAATCCAAAATTTGGTAACGATATCTTAATAAACAAAACAGTTTTTCCCAGTAAATGTCGTTTTTCGGCCGATCGTTCCTATGGCAGCTATATGATATAGTTAACCGATACCGATATACATAATATTTAGGTATGTGGTTGCGTATTAGCTAGAACGATTAAATCCGAAATTTGGTAAACATATCTTAAAAAACAAAAAGGTTTTGGTTACTAAATGTTGGTTTTTATCCGATCGTTACTATGGCAGCTATATGTTATAGGTCTAAAATCGAAAAAAAATAAACTTGTTATGCCTATAGATTGGGAGAGTCTTCGTACAAAATTTGGTGGTTGTAGGTCTTACCGTTTCCGATATCCGTGCGTTCATACGGACAGACGGACATGGCTAGATCGACTCGCCTTTCGCCGCTGATAAAGAATGTATATACTTTATGGGGTCTGCCACGCCTCCTTCTTGCCGTTACATACATTTGCACAACTTTAATATACCCTTTACCATTTTTTGGTACAAGGTATAAAATATCGATGATACAAGATGTACATGAACTGGAAGTTATGGGGATGGTTTCGACAAGCTTCTAAAGTTTCTTCACGTTTATATGGCTGCGATGGCAATTTGCGGTGGTGCCAATTTTCTTCTCAGATCGGAGCTGGGTTTTCTCTTATTTAATAGTCACAGTCTTCCTCGCTGTCGCTAGCCATTAGAAAAATTATTCTAACTAGTGTGAAAGAAATTTAAACAATCAATCTTAGTACAAGGAATTTCGAAAATTGTTGTTTTCATTGAAACCAGAAGAATTTTCTATTCGACCCTATTGAATTACAGTGGAATAGTCGGTTTGAGATTGCTAGTCTTATTCTTTTTCATGACCTGCTGTCAGTGAAAGAAAATTTTCTTATTAAATTAACAGACTTCCCTTTTTAGGTACCTAACATGTGATTGTGTTTGTGTTTATAAAAATTGTTTTTTATTATTATTATTATAATTATTTTTATTATTATTAATATTATTATTATTATTATTATTAATATTATTATTATTATTACTTTTATTATTATTATTTTTATTGTTATTATTATTATTATTGTTAATATTATTATTATCATTGTTATTATTATTATTATTATTATTATTATTATTATTATTATTATTATTATTATTATTATTATTATTATTATTATTATTTTATTATTATTATTATTATTATTATTATTATTATTATTATTATTATTATTATTATTATTATAATTATTATTATTATTATTATTATTATTAGTATTATTATTATTATTATTATTAGTATTATTATTATTATTATCATTATTATTATTAATATTACTTTTATTATTATTATTATTGTTATTGTATTTTTTGTATATATAAATATTGCTTATATGGATTGGATTATTCATCATGTATTTTTAATTCCATGGCTTATTATGCAGTGAATATAATTTTAAAATCAAATCGATCTTCTTTGTGATCAACAAATTCTACTCTATTTATTACATTGGCCTCCGAAATTTCTATCTTGGATTCACTTCAACCCATTTTTATATTTTTCTTTATTCTTGTACTCGTAGAATAATCCTGATAATTTACACTTAATTATTTTTCAATTAAATCTCGACTGTAAATCATTTATTCTCTGTTTTTTTTATTTTACATACTTAACGTTACTTTACTTTAATATTAATAGTTTGTTTAGGGAAATTTTGTTTGATTTAACCGCTATATATGTATATATTGTATTTATTTTTATGTTTAATTATAATTTTGTTTCATTATTTTTCAAAAATTTTTTTTTTTTTTTTACATTCGGTTTTCCTGCCTAATTTTCATATAGCTTTACGGGCCTGAGCGGCGTCGAAAACTCTTACAATTGAAATATTTTTTTTTTTCTTAATTAAAGCCTTCCTTTAATGGCTGCTTATTGATGATTTGTTGTATGTTGACAGCTTCTTCTCGTCTTATTGGGCTGCTTTGAAACGGTCAGCTTTGCTGGTGCTGGTCATCGCACAGGACAGTCTTCCAAGTTTCGAGCATGTGTATGCATATGTAGAGCTGAACGTCGGTCCCTCTAAGTCGGCTTGGCATATTGCCTGTAGCTTTGGAACTTCCTTCTGATGTTCTATAATTTTAGTGTGATTAATTTCTGATATTTGATAAACTGAATAATCGGTTGCAGCTTTTGTTTTATTATTTCTAATATTTGTTTCCACTGCCGTGAGATTATCTTACTCATCGGTGAGTGTGACAGCAGTGTCCCAATGAATAGTTTTGCTGCTGCTGTATAAAATGAGTCTAAGAGTTACAGACGCAACGAAAACAATCATCGCCACGATCGCACTTCTTGCGGTACTGGTGATGATCGTATTGCAAACTCAAGTACGTTGCCTTTGTCCGTCAACGCTACAAGAGTTTGTTGTTTACGTCGGTCACAGCATATTTTGTGACGAACGTCTGGCACTTTTTTTTTTGTTTTTTGTACGCGGAGGGGGAATCCTCATGGGTAGTGTGAGACTTTTACTTACTAAACGTACCTCCGCGTCGACGCCACTATTTCACGCTGCGGAACCACCTCCTGGCATTACTTCTTAGGGTGGGGCTGCCATATTAATGGCGACGTATCCGCATTCCGAGTCTGTTCGGTTTGGCGGAGGATCTTCATCATATCCACCATAAGATTTTGAATGGTGGTCCACTTTTCGTCTGAGTCCAGGTGTTTTACCCAATAATTCGGGGTCAGTGATTCTCTGAATGAGCTTGTCACCACCTCCCTTCTGTCATCAAAATGCGGGCACACAAACAGAAAGTGTTCCGCATCCCCCAGAATATCTCCGTCACAGTACCAGCAAAACGGATCATCTGCATGTTTTAATCGGTGGAAATACGACTTAAAACATCCATGTCCGGTCAGTAATTGCGTCATGTGATAATCTACCTGGCCATGTCCTCTACTTGTCCAGGTCTTAATGTCCGTGATCAGTCGGTGTGTCCATCTGCCTTTACTAGATTGGTCCCACCTGCCCTGCCATAGTGTAAACCTATTTCCCCCAGTGTCTACTCTTCCTTCTCGCTCGATTGCATTCCAGCTATAACCTGCGCCGCCTCCTCGGAAACCGTTCGGAATGCACTGGCTACTCGTAGTGCACATCTCCGATACGCTGCCTTGCATCCACTGCTATATGCTGTTACTTGCAGTGCAGGTGCCCATATCGGGGCTCCGTAAAGTAAAATTAATCTCACTACAGAAGAGAGTAACAGTCGGCTTTTCTGTTTTGGTCTCTTGGTGTTGGCCATCATCCTGCTTAAGGCCGCCGCTGCAGTAGCGGCTTTACTGCTAGCGTATTCCAAGTGGGCCTAATAGTTCAGTCTTGCATCGATCATGACTCCAAGGTATTAAACCAGTGGTTTCGACTGAATAGTTGTGCCTCCTATCGTCAGGGTCGCAGTTTCTAACTTTTTCTTCAAGCTGATGAGCACCGCCTCCGTTTTTTGCTCAGCAAGGATTATACCGTTGCTCCTGAGCCAGTTCCTGATGGTCTCTATTACGTCGTTACTTATCCTTTCGACCTCGTTTATATGCTTGGCAACGACCACCAAGGCAATGACGTCCGCAATGCCCTTTAGTGTGGCACCCGTTGAAAGTTGCTGGTGGAGCACCCCGTCATACATTATTACATTCCATAGAAGCAGTCCCAGGACCGATCCTTATGGGACGCCTACTGTGACCGTGTATGTCTTCTCTCCGACGTCGCTATCAAACTTGAGTAGCTTATTGCTAAAGTAGTCGCTGATGGTCATTTTTAGGTATTCCGGAGTCCCCCGGTCTCTCAGGGCCCCTAGGATACTTTGCCAATTTACCGAGTTGAACGCATTTTGGACGTCCAGCATAGTCACCAGGGAGTACTTTTTAGTTCCTCTTTTCCAACGAGTGCCGACAGGCACTTTGTGTGGTTCATATTGTTGGAATTGCACTTTGTATATTATCACTTTGCCGCCACAACGTTAACACAAAGTTAAGTTAGAATTATAAGTTAAGTAAGTATTCATCTAGAATCTCAATCACAGAGATCGTAATAAACAGGTATTACAGAATAAATCTGTAAGGGAAAATAAAAAGTGTTGTGAAAAATAAAAATAATCCGTATTTTTAGTGAGTGGAATAATTATATAAAATAATTCATATGTTGTATCCCATCACGCATAAAATTGGCGACGAGAATGGGATATCGCGGAAAAACTAATTCAATCGATGAATGGTTTTTTCTTATTTCAATAAATAACGCGGTAACTCGAACATTGATTGCATGCTGCCTTGTATTAAACTAAACTATATATAAATATTACTGCTGCTAATAAATTGTGATATTCTGGTCATAATCGTTTATAATATTATTATAAAAGAAAAATATAAAGCGAAACCGTGCTATAAAATCGCAACAAGTTTTATTGAAAAAATAAACGTAACTGAAAAACGAAACAAAACCAATTACTTAACAAAAACTCACAAAACATTTTATAACAAAAAAGTTTTTAATTAGAATAAAAATCGGGAAGAAAATAAAAAAAAAATTTAAATACATTTAATAAATAAACTACCAACTAGTATTAACTGCAAGAATTTAATCAGTAAGTGTACAAAAATAAAATTGCCAAATAAACTACCAAATCTGTGCAAAAGCAAAAATTGAAAAAATATTAAAACAACTCAATCAACGAAGAACTGTACATCAACCTTTTCACTAACAAAGCTAACAAAAGGAAGCTAAAAATAACGACAAAGAAGTAGACAAATCTACCAAAAGAGTTCAGCGACGATGACATCACTGTGAACGCAGAAGAAAAAGAATATCGCAACCCCGACATCTTAGCTCTATACCAGACGTTCCTAAGTCAAATCCAAGAGATACCCCTATAGTAGTTTTTAGATGCAATTTTTGTAATTTTTTTTTATATACTATTGTATTACTTTATGTAATCTTGTACGAAAATTTATTTTAAATTATTTTATAAATGTCAAGATACAAATTTTTATATTTTTTTACAAATATACGTGTAATTATATATAATTAAAATTATGAATGTGTAAAATTACACAATTATAAGCACTAAAATTACAATTACCCTTTAAATTAAATTTCTATACAAATCTTATATAAGATATCGTGAAATATACATCGATAGTTCTGTAGGAATTACACCCTCCTCTATTGCTAAAACAAAAAAAAAAAAAAATAGTAATAAAAAAGAAAAATGGTACAACCATTACAATTAAATATAAATCCTTTGATATTTTTGGCTAAATTGCCCGAATTTCACGGTATTCAAAATGATCTACGGATATTCTTAAGTCTAATTGACAGAATTCACCCAATTCTCCAAACATATGACGCTTTTTCACAATCGGCCGCATTCAAGACAGCCTCTATAGATTTTTACGAGGAATTAAAGAGAAAACTCAGTGCCCTCAATTCAATAACACAACAAGTGCTTGGAGCAGGACCAAGAACAGTAGAATGTGTAAGGAATAATATTCAGTCGGCATTAAATATTTTTACCACCCTGGAATCTGCCATGGAAAAATTACATCAAAGACAATATGCATTATTGACATAACAATAATAATAATAATAATAATCATAATAATAATAATAATAATAATAATAATAATAATAATAATAATAATAATAATAATAATAATAATAATAATAATAATAATAATAATAATAATAATAATAATAATAATAATAATAATAATAATAATAATAATAATAATAATAATAATAATAATAATAATAATAATAATAATAATAATAATAATAATAATAATAATAATAATAATAATAATAATAATAATAATAATAATAATACACTAATAACAATAATAATAATAATAATAATAATAATAATAATAATAATAATAATAATAATAATAATAATAATAATAATAATAATAATAATAATAATAATAATAATAATAATAATAATAATAATAATAATAATAATAATAATAATAATAATAATAATAATAATAATAATAATAATAATAATAATAATAATAATAATAATAATAATAATAATAATAATAATAATAATAATAATAATAATAATAATAATAATAATAATAATAATAAGTAACAACAAAACAAGTACAAAACAACAAGAACAATAGTTACAATAGTAACAGTTACGGTTATAATAGACATAATAATGGTACTAATACGAACAATAAGAGTAGAAACGACTACCAAGGACTAAATCAAGAAACCAAAAACTTCTAACCAATTTTAAACTAACCCACTTGTTGTGCCGATGGAAGTAGGAAACCTACAAATATTGGCTAACCCAATGGAAAATTTTCATTTACCAGCCTCAGAAGCGACCTGCCGTATATAAGAATTAAAACAAAATTCGGGTACTTAAAGTTTATAACCGACACAGGTGCCACACATATCCTAATTAACCCAGGACTACGTGATCCTAAATGGAGGATACCAATGGCGCAATCAGTAATAAGAACTCTACAACACACGGTTGCGATAAACGAAAAACTAGCCATACCAACCTTTAAAGAATTTGGAAACTACGATAAAAAATTGGAATTTCTCATTTGTAAATTCCATAACAACTATGATGGTTCTGTTGACAATGGACAGCCTAGTCGCTATTATCAAGATCCTATCGCTAGTTTTACAAGTTTGTTTAATTTAACAACAACAAAATTAATAACACAGCCGCTAACACAACAATAACCACAAACAAACACAAATAAAACAACTAAAAATCAAAGTGAACACCTGCACATCACAAAATAAAATTTGAACACAAACAACTTCCAACATTTTTTTTCCTCAACTACGCTCGAGCAAATCAGCAACCTAACGGTTAACAACATACACTACGCCAGGATGAACGAGCCTCCTGACTTATGGAGGAAAACTATCCCGCCATCGGATTTCAAATATATATTAATAACTAGAGGATGCTGGTTCGCTGGCAACATAATCGCCTTTCGTAAACAAAATCAATCGACCTCATCTGCGACGGTGAAGTACAGATGTGCAAGAAACTTCGCGACGGCAATTTACTTATTAAAACTAAAAACATTGCGCAAGCAATAAAACTAAAAAACTTAAAATTCATCACCAACATCGCTGTAACTGCCTCTGATCACAAAACACTCAATCAGTCATTTACTCCAGTGACCTCCGTGACATACCGGAGCCCGAAATACTTGAAGAAAGAAACCGGCCTCGTAATCATAACCTTCCTCAAGTCCACACTACCTGAACATCTCGCAATCGGCTATGAAAAAGTAAAAATACATCCATACATACCCCCACCAACACGCTGCAATAACTGCCTACGCTTCGGACATATTGCCAAATACTGCAAGTCCATCAAAAATTGCAACAACTGCGCAGAAAAAGCCCACATTGACGACCAAAGCAACGAAAAATGCCAAGCTCCATAAAAATGTATTAACTGCGATGATTCCACACAAACAAACACCACTCATTCATCACTGGACAGAAGATGCCCCGTCTTCATTAAAGCCCAGGAAATACAAGCCATCAAAACACTTGAAAACGTCGACCACAAAACTGCAACCAACATCTACAACAACAGACACCACAACACAGGATCCTCATACGCAAGTATCGCCCAAAAACAAATCTCCACAAACACAGCAGCCCAACCAACCACACAATCATCATACCGTCAACCAACCAACTATTTGGAAATAGAATATAATACCAACCACGATTCACTAGACAACCCAACCCCATCAACATTCATACTCTCTGAAGAACCAATTTCAGCTACCGAAATAAAATTTTACCAGAAATACCTCAAACAGAATAAAAAAACCTTTGATTAATCAACTCCAAAATACCGCAAAAAAACCAAAAACATAGACCTAACTACCGAAAAACCCACTTTATAACCCACCAACACACCCTTCACAACACTTAATTTAAAAACTCCCAACTCAACAAAAAAAAAAAAAAAAAAAAAAAAAAAAAAAAAATGACAATCTCCATGGAATGGAATATCAAAGGATACCTCAACCATTACAGGAGCTATCCACACTAATTAAAAAATACAATCCAAAAATTATCTCTCAACCCACTTCACCCCAATCCTTACATACCCACCCCCCCAACTTTACAGCATATTCAGCAAACCTACCAACTCCTACGGCGGTACCGCCATTTTAGTCGACAATTCTATACAACACCACCAGATCACGCTCAGCACAGACTTTGACGCAATAGGACTAGTTATAAATTCCCAACAAAAATTCCAAATCGTATCAGCCTACATTCCCCCAACAAAAAAATTCACATCCCAAACTCTTTCCCCCCTCCTGAACACACAAAATCTTTCCTTACTCATTACCGGCAACTTTAACAGTTGGCACAATAATAGGGGCTCCGCCAAAAACAACAAAAAAGGTAACCTTTCAGCCAAATTTATCAACCAAAACAACCTCATATTACTCAACAACGGCTCCCCAACACACTATACCACCCATCGCACCCTAACCCACATAGACCACTCCTACTGCTCCCCCTCCATACACCTACATGCCAAATGGAAAGTGGACAGCGACCTCCACGGCAGCGACCACTTCCCAATTCACATACAAATCCTTAACCAAAACACCAATATTGGTATAAAAATACACCCCCAATTCCTAACAAAATAAGCAAACTGGGACACCTACCACAACCCTACCTTTTTTCTTAACAGCAATATCCCAGGCTCCCCAAATATCAACAAAGAAGCGGCCAATATAAACAAAATCCCATTGCAAAGCGCTCACAAATCCATCCCAACATCCAAACCCAAAACCATCAAACACAATGTTCCATGGTGGAACAAACACCTCGAACAACTTCGCACAGAAAAAATGAAGCACTGGCACATTCTGCAAAGTTACATAACCCCCACAACTGTCATTAATTACCGCAAGGCAAATGTGTAATTCCGTAGAGAATCCAAAATTGCGAAAAAAAACAGTTGAATCGGTTAATGACAGTCTAATCTATGTAGACTACCATATAACCAAAGCCCTTTCTGCCAAACGCCATGTCTCAATCATATCATTAGACTTCAACAAAGCTTTTGACAAAATCGACCTCCACTCAATTCTTACGCAAGTAACAACATGAGGCCTCGGCCCAAAACTAACAAAATATATAGCCAACTTCATGTCCAACAGAAAAATCAGGGCCAGAGTTGGATCCTCCTACTCACCCCAGTACCCACAATGGCATTCCACAAGGCTCCCTAATTTCAGTTATCCAATTTTTAATTGCCTATAACAAATTATCAGAAATAATCACAAAACAAAAAAACATAACATTTTCAGCCGACGCCGATGACTACAACCTCCTAATAGACCGAAACAAAAATAATAACTTAACCATACGACTAGATCAACTATTCCAAGAAAAAGAAGATTGGTGCAAATTCTCAGGAGCCTCCTTATCCCTATCTAAATCCAAACACCTTAATATCTGCAACAAAAGACAATGCTCCCCCACCATATCTCCACATACCTCCAACATTCCCACAGTCAACAATTTGAAAATTCTCGGCATAATCTTTCACCGCAAATATAAATGGGACACCCACATCAACAACCTCTATTCTTCCCTCTCCAAATCCCTAAACATAATCAAATGCCTATCCTCCCAGAAACTCAATGCACACACCAATTCACTAGCCCAAATAGTTAAATCCATTATCCTCTCTAAAAAATAGAATACGGGCTGTTTCTCTATGGAAATGCCCCCAAAACAGTACTCAAATTAGCCATCCTCCCCCACTATTTAACAGGCTTCTCTGCAGAAATAATAGCTATATTGGAAGCAGTAGAAGCAATCTCTAAAAGCAAAGGCAAATAATGTGTCTGCTTAGACTCCGTGGCATTCCTGGGCGCTATCACTAATCCAAACAACACACAATTCTACCCAAACAAAATCAGAAATATACTCATAGCAAATTACCCTAAAATTAAACTCTTATGGATCCCAGGACATGCTGGCCTAAAGGGTAACCACCTAGCCGATATTAATGCCGAATCTGCCACAAAAGCACCGCTAATAACTACCAACAACTACAACACAACCGATATACGCAAATTCCTAAGATCCTCAACCGGTACAGCCCTCATAACCCACACATTCCCCAAAACCTCCTAATGGTACCAAACAATCAACCCGTATCACAACAACCTTCCCACATACCTAACAAACAACATCACATTCTCTAGGCTCGAACAAACAAAACTTGTGCGACTACGACTAGGACACAAAAATATTACACACCAACACTATCTCAACCATACCACCAACACAACTTGTCCAATTAGTAACCCCGCAACAATCCCTCACCTATTGGACCACTGCCATGCACTCAATTACCTCCGCCATTCGCTAAAAATCCCCAACCCAACTGAATTACTAAAAAACCTCACCACCAACAACCTCCACCTTCTTCTCCGTTTCCTCAAAGCAGCCAACATCTTTCACCAACTCTAAATTATTAGCTAAATTATTTACTTAGCACATAAACAAAAAAAAAAACAATACATCCTACCCTAACCAAAAACACAACGTTAATAAGATAATTAAATTAAATGTAAATTAAATAAATACTACAATCTTCAATTAGTCAATAAGATTTAGATTAAGACAAAATGACACACACACCCTTAGAGCTGATGGCCTCCGCTGCCATTGCTCCCGCCTACACACAATAGACTTAAGTTTTAACTATAAGTCTGCTTGTTAATATAAATAAATAAATAAAAAACTATAATGGTTTATTTGGTAATAACATACTGATACCATTAAACGCAATAATTGATTTAAAAGAATATAAAATTTAAATTGGTAATAACGAACTACCGCTACAATTTCTATCCAAGGAAAATAAAAATTCAACGGAAATAACGAGTGAAAATCGTACTCCAAAGGAGAAAGATCATGAACATGCAGTTCATGAACCAGAAACGATAAACAACATAATCATGGAATTCCGCCCACGACTGCCAGATCGTGAAGAAAGAAACTTTTGTGTTTACGCTATGGAATTGAAGAATCGATCCTAGAACAGATAAGGACGGAACATCTAAACTTGCAAGAAAAAGAAAATTTGTTACTGTTGGATTTAAGTTGTCTTAGGAAGTGAGATATTTTATTGTTACAAAATGTTTTGTTTGATTATATAAAATTTGACAGACGTATTGTTGAACTTGTTCGTGGTGCGCTTCTTTACCGACTGACCGGCACTACCTTCAGGGTTGTCTAGCTCAGTCGCAGCCATGGTTGTCAGCTGCATTTCTAACAGTTACCAATAATAAAAAAATTTTAAAATATTTTTTACAATGAGGACAGTGACTTTTCGTTTATGAATATGATAAAACATCAAATTAGGACAACAGACAATGCTCCTATTGCAGCTAAAACATACCGTTATCCATATATTGACAAAACTGAAGTAGAAGGACAAATTAAAGAAATGTTGAAAGAGGAATAATTAGACACATGCATTCCGCACCTGTCTGGGTAGTTTCAAAGAAAACGGACGCCAGCGGAAAAACTAAATGGAGATTAGTGATCGATTATCGAAAGCTAAACGAAGTAACCATTAATGATCGTTACCCAATCCCCAATATGGAAGAAATACATACTTGAAAAATATGGAAGATATCAATATTTCACTACATTGGATTTGGCTAAAGGATTCGATCAAATTTAAATTGAGGAATCAGACATACACAAAACTGATTTTAATGTCGAAGGTGGCCACTACGAATTTCTTCCCAGCAACATTTCAACGTCTAATGAACAATGTACTATCGGACTATATTAATCAAAAATGCTTAGTGTATATAGATGACATTATAGTATTCTCAACGTCTCTAAAGGAACACGCTGAATCAATCAACAAAATTTTTAAACGATTAAGAGAAATTAATTTAACAGTCCAATTAGACAAGTCGGAATTTATGAAACTAGAAACTGAATTTTTAGTACACGTTGTAACAGGCG
>JBAMBQ010002190.1:0-11212 GCA_037044495.1 Stegana nigrithorax
TTGTTGTGTTTGCAACTATCGTAGTTGTTGCTGAGCTTTGTGTAGTTAGTGTTGCTGATGATGTTGTTGTCGTTATTGTTGCCATTGTTGGTGTTAGTGTTGTTGATGGTGTTGATGTCGTTATCGTTGTTATTGTTGGTGGTAGTGGTGATGTTGGAGTTGTGCATTGTGCGTTCCAAGATGGTATAGCAGCGGAGCAAGATTTTGCTCGGTCTATGTTCGTCAATGCGGGCGACTGACCTTTGGTGGTGATGACTGTAGGCGACTTTATGATAAAGTAGCCCACATTCGATAGTCTACGCTCGTTCGGTGGAGCGTTAGACATTTGTTGTTGGGTTTTCGATTAATAGTAAGCACTCGATTTAATTAAACGCATCCGTTCGCAGCGAATATTCAAATGAGAATGATTGTCAGAAATACAATGGAATTAAAATAAAAAATAAAAAAAAAATGCACAGGAACTTGCCTAATTGACCTCCAAAAAGCATTATGGCTGCACGGGTTAATATAAAAGCAAAAGCAATACAATTTCCCTCTACACATATTAATTTTAATTTAAAATAAGATCTCAAAAAAAGAATTTATAGTTAGTAGTAGCTCCATTAGCATTAAGAAATTTTCGTGCAATGTTGCGCAACAATACTTCAACTCTAATTTCAAATAATACGTGTGCCGTATGAAATGGTGTGTGAGCGAAATCTACTAGCAAATGATCGAATAACCGACCACCAGCCGACGATGCTTCGTGTGTGTGTCATCGTTGTTTTTGTTGCGAGTGAGATGTTCTGTTTCAATTTCTATGCGAAATCTACTCTCTCGTTTGTTTGCTTATTATTTCGTTTCATACAACATTTCATACGGTACACGTATACACACAGAGTTCCGCATGCTTGTTTGCCTTTAACTTTTTTATGACCAGTCTTGCCTATAGGCAACATTTGATGGAAGTTGATTTTGCAGTTAATATTGCTTTTAATGGTTTACATAAAAAGTTAATGGATGAGAAACAAATTTGTAAACCAAAATTGTTGACTTCTGTCTCAGGATTTTTACAAAAGAATGTTGCCTATAGGAACTTTAATTCGGTCCCGAAAGGGTAATTTTATTGTTATTATTATTAGCGGGGCTGGAAATCATGAACTGCGACCTGAATAGATCTATTGTACTTCCCGTTGACTCTAGTAACTGGAGAAAATCCATAAGTCCTATATCTTGCAAAAAAGGCAAAGATATTTAGTGGGTTAAATGCTTGGAGAAGCCCGACCATCTCTTGGTGTCCCAAGTGACCTGTTCTTCGCTTTGACAGCGCATCACATCGGATGTTGGCATGGCCTGGTACCCAGAGTAATGAAATTTTGTTACGGGAGGCCAGAGACTCAAGGGCATCTATGGTCTATATGACCAGCTTAGACTTCAGGCAATATCAGGATAGAGCTCATATGGCTGCCTGACTGTCGGAAAGAATGAGTATGTCTTTGTTTTTACAGCCCCTCTCGATGTTGAAGTGTGGACACCGATTTATGGCGCATATCTCCGCTTGGGAGATACTGGTGTTCTTGCCGAGGGATTCACAGTACCTTGTGCGAGAGCCGAAGACACCAGGATGGTACCTTCCTCGGTCAAGGAGCCATCAGTGTACCACTTTGTTGCATACGGTTTGATATTATATGCCTCGCGTTCCGTTGTCTAACTTCTTTTAGAATAAGGACCAATGTCAGAATACCTTGAGAAGTGGACGGTGGTGGTAATTGCTAAGCGCTGAAGAGATTTTTGTCTATTCTGGACAAAAACCAGATTAGCTCTTTCTCCCCATGCTATGGCACCATAGGTGAATCTTGGCTTGGCAACCATGAGCCATCGCAGTATCTGGTGACTGCATACCCAGCTACGCCCCGCAATATTCCTACAGACCATGATCGCATTTGTACATTTCTGAATTGCTTCGTCCACGTGCTTTGACCAGTTTAGTTTCTGGTCAACGATTACTCCGAGGTACTTGATCTCGTTAGAGAAGGGGGTTGCGGAGCCTCCTAGGCGAATTTCACTTAAGTGGCCCAGCAGTCTCTTCTTGGTGAATGGTATGATGGTGGTTTTTGCAGGGTTGATGCTGAGTCCTACTAAATTACCCCAGTTATAATATCACAGAGAGTTTCCTCGAAGGGACCAGAGGCTATGATGACTATGTCATCCACGTAGCCTTGGCTGGAGATACCCTTTGCCGTAAGCTCGATTAGAATACTGTCTATGATGAGACTCCACAATAGCGGTGATAAGACCATCCCTTGGGGGCAACCACGCGTGGTTGTCATTGCTAGAGTGGTGTCTGCCATCGTAATCTTGGCTGCGCGTTATTTTCGAACTGAGTTAATCCAGTTAACTAAGGAGGGATTAATGCCTTTACGTACAAGTGCATCAGCCACTGCAACGTGGGATGTATTGTCAAAGGCTCCCTCTATGTCGAGAAATGCGCATAGGGTTGTTTGTTTCCTTGCTAACGAAGTTTTAATGGTCTCAGTTAGTTGGAATAACGCTGAGTCCGTGGATCGACCAGCTCTGTATGTATGCTGCGAGAGGTGAAGGGGTTATCGCGCAATTGTAGACCGTATGTATTTGTCCACCAGCTTTTCTAGTGTTTTCAGGAGAAAAGACGTCAAGCTGATGGGCCTGAAGGACTTTGGGTGAGTAATATCTTTCTTCCCCTGCTTAAGGATGAAGACTATCTTGGCCATCCTCCACGGAGCGGGTATATAGTCAAATGCTAAGCTGCTCGTGAGGATGTGTTTCACATGGGTGAGTATGATTGGCAGTCCTTCTTGGAGTAAGGCTGGAAAGATGCCGACCCTCCCAGGTAATTTGTATGATTGGAAAATGTTTATTGCCTATGTCAAGCTTTCCCTCGCGATCATGTCAGTCGCTGTCTTCCTTGATCCACCTGTGGCTCTGTGCTAAGGTTGAGTCACAGGGTAGTTCAGTGAAGTACGGCCTGGAAAGTGGGTGGTCAGAAGTAGAGAGGCCCTCTGTTCATCATTCTCCGTGTAGGAGCCGTCAGGTTTTCTCAGTGATACATTCGCATAAATCGTTCGTTGGCCATGACTTTATGCAGTCTGGCTGCCGCAGGGGTGGTGCTAATTGTATCGCAAAAGTTCCTGTAGTTTTTGCGTTTTGCCTTTCTGAATTCAGAATTCTTCGCTATTTTAAAGAGTTTCCTGACCTGTTTACTGAGGTTCTTTAAAGAGTTATTCCACCTGGGTGCGTCATGCTCTCTTTTGACTCTACCTATTGACAACTTTCCTCATAGGCCTGTAGAAGGCTTTTATTGAGCGAGGAGATGCATTGTTATAACTCTAGGTTGTGTCTCAGACGGTGGGGCTTGTCTGACTGCTTGATGTCAGTCAGTGTTTCTCTGTATTTGACCCAATTTGTTCTACGCGGGTTTCTGAGCGTACGCTAGGCTAGTGAGTGTGATATCTAGCACCTCTTTCCTTATCCTATTAACAAAAGTGGGGGTGTTCCCTATGTTACTTATTGCTAGGTTAGAAGGATGAATTCTAAAAGATACTCATCCCTTATGTTGGTGTTGGTGCTGCCCAACACTTCGTTGTGAGCGTTGGCATCACAACCGATTATACAGGGCAGGTTCCTACTGCAGGCCAATTCGACCATCTTCGAGATTTCCGATGGGGGTACTGGCCCATCGCCCGGAAAATATCCCGACGCAATGACCATTTTGGTCACCTTGTTGAGTTCGTAGGCGGTTAGCAGCAGCGGTATGCAGTCCTTACTGAGAAATTCTGTAAGAATAGTATATGAAAAGTGCTTGTCTATAAGCATACAAGTTCTGAGGGTACTCTCTCGTGTATCCCATACTACTTGGGAAGTGAGTGTTTGGTTCCCCGTTTCGGTGCTTGAGCATTGCATTGCAACGAGGTTCCCAGTCTTGGACGCGATGGGGGTGCCGTTATCAGAGGTCATTCTGGTGTAGAGAGTGCGGTTTTTTTTTTTGCACTGCTTGCTTTGGTCTGCACGTTGCGTGGTCCCGAGCCTTTATGAGGCGGGAGGGAACGACGCACTTTAACAGTGTTGACCGTGTTGGTCTGCTTAGAGCCATATGTTTTAGCTTTCTGCCTCTTGGCAGTCGATGAGAGGCGTACCTCATCGAGGTTGTTTCGCTCGAACTGTTCGGCGAGTTAGATCGCGGAGATATCGTGCGTGATCAGATAATTGATTTTATCCATAATTCCCACGAGTTGCGGAGAAATGTAAGGTCCATCTGTGCAGTGATCCGCGATACACAGATAAGGCTAATTGAAACAGGTATGCACCTGGCAACTGAGCCATCCGTTAGTGGCTGAGCTTTATTGACTGGGCTCTCAGTCTGGTCAATGTTCGGCACGGGTCGGATGACACCTTAATCCAGCCCAGGGGGAAGTGTGGGAGGGATGTGAAGCAGGGAGGGAAGGCTGCGGGGCGTTTATTCGCCATACTATGTTGGCCAGGCACTCAGCAAAGTGAAGCCTGTTACCAGGGGCGACCACGTGGAGGCTATAGCCGCACTCTATGCTACCCCTTCCGAAATGGTAAAGCAATTAAAAATTTTATATTGTTTTTACAAAACATAAAAATATAATACAGAAAACAGTTTTTCATCTCAGTGTTTCTTATCTTATCTTAATTAGCTATCACAGGCCTATTTTGTATGTGGTAGAAAATTAAAAAAAAAATAAAATAAAAAATAAAAATGTTTATGCTA
The DNA here is from genome assembly GCA_037044495.1 of Stegana nigrithorax. Lineage (NCBI taxonomy): Eukaryota > Metazoa > Arthropoda > Insecta > Diptera > Drosophilidae > Stegana > Stegana nigrithorax. The sequence continues at coordinate 4,751 of JBAMBQ010002190.1, forward strand.
TCGCATCTCCCCTGTGTTCGGATACAGAGTAGTTTTTATTTTTTAGAAAACTTTGTGGTAGGGGCGAGATCTACTTTGAACAGTGGCTTCGGTAATTTGCTTTTATTAAGTATTTTAACAACATATTTTACTTCAAAGCCCCTGTCTAAAAGAGCTTGCTTTATCTCTTGGGGATCGACTGAAGGTTCGATGCCCTTGATAACGACGACCAAACTCTTATTACTTTTCAGTTGATAGGTATATACATTTTTTTTGCCTTTTAAGGTACTGTGTAATAACCCGGAATTTTTTTTCAGTGTATATTTGAAGCTTGGTTTCAACGATATTGCCTTTGCGCAGCTGAATAAAATGGAAGTTATTGTCACCGATAAGTTGTTGAAATTTAGCAACAAGGTTGTGTGAATTTGGTTCCCGAATATAAATTGGTGGAGGTTTGGCCAACTTGACTGTTTTATCTTGTACTTTGCCCACCTCAGCGGTTTTGTTGCTACTAGTACCTGAGGTTGGGATGAGTTATTAGTAGACTTGTTGTTGTTGTTTTTTGCAGTTTTTATACTTGCGAGCATGTTGTTTGTTGGTATGTTTTGGTTTGTTGATGATGCTTTGCGTAGTTGTTGTGAGCTCGCTATTGTGCATAAAACCGTTGGGTTTGCTGAAGATGTTATTACTGTTATTACTAGTTTGACGCACCTATGGTTGTTGTTGTATATGTAGTTATTGTCACGTTATTGATTTTGGTACGTTTAAGTCTGCTAGTGTAATTGCAGATGTTGTATTGTAATTGCATTGAGCAGTTGTTGATGACGTTGCTGTCGGTGAATGAGGAGTTTTTGGTGTTGCGCATTGCGCGCTCCATATAAGTGGGTTTGTAGGCATGGGACACGTTAAAGAAGGTGAGCAGGATCGCGCTCTCACTTCATTTGCAGAGAGGGAAGAAGTATTATTGGTTGAGGGTATTGTCATATCGGTTGATACATATTTACACAATCACACAGAAACCTTTACTCTAAGTAAAACTTTTAGTATTACACAAATTATGTCTTTTAGCACATAAAATCACAACTTGACTCTATGAAGACATGTGATAAATTTTTTAATATGAGCTCTTAATCCACTTAATGCTAAAGTCACCATTCTCTGAAATGAATTAGGTCCGACTTTTAACGTGTATGGTAATCACGTGTGGCTTGCTGAAATTGAGTTAATTACGAAAAATACTTAGCTCGGTGTAATTGGTGAAGAATGTCTTCGATTCTCGCGAAAGGGAACTTACCTGCCAGCAGAATCTTATTAACTTGACGCCATATGTTATGTATATCTCCTGGATCTCCTAGAATTTTCTAGTGTAAAAGAAAGAAAAAGCCATCAGTAGTAAACTGGTGGCTAGAAGTACCTGCGCTGTACGCAGTTTCAACGGAACGTAGTTATGTCTAAAATTTAATGTGATAATGGACAGCAAAGGTTTATGGCATACATTTTTTAATTTTAATGTCTTTAAATTTTTATATTATACTTAAATTTTATCGTGTGCGTCGTAAGCACAATTCGATTCTAATCTAATGGAATCTTTTATCATTTTTAATAAAGCGTTAATTGATTATGTAATGATATCTTAAGAAACAAAAAATTTTCCTTAGTAAAATTAAAGTTGCAAGTTGTTTTTCATATAAAAGAAGACGATGACGTACAAATTATACTTACAAAAGACAATCTGTCATATATTTTTGAGCGCAACAAGAAGTATGTGCACTTGACTAATTTAACAACAATATTCTTATAATGGATGCTCTCAAAGTTTTTAATTTATCCACCTTTATTATAAGCAGCAACTCAAAGCAAATATCTATTGCACAGCAATAAGAAAAGTCTTTTATACACCAAAAAATATGGTGTACAGGATTGGCTCGAAGGCAAAGTATCATAAAATTATACGTTTTCTACATATTAGTGAGTTGCAAATGTTGTGAGTTGTACAGCTAAAAACGCTTTCACATTCAATTCTGTGGTCAATTAAAGTCAATAAAAATTTATAGAACCACCCCATTAACACTGCGCAGTATACGAGTGCACCCGAATGACCACTGGCTCTGAACTGCAAAGTTCGGTCGCTGCTTATTCGAGTGGCGTTTGCTTATGTGCGGGCGTATGGTATGAATCAGAGATCTGCAGGGATTGGAAAAAACGAGCTGGTGAGCTACTTACAAAAATTTGAGTGTAAGTGTGACGAGTACAAACGCAGAGTGAACAAGTGTAAGTGTGTGTTTTCGCACACTATAATGGTTAATTCCACGCAAGCTCGCGTCTCGTCTTATTCATCTCTCGCTTAGAATTAACATAAGATTCTATCTCCTGTTCTCCAACTTAATCTATGAGTGCAATACTACAACTCGGCCGTCCTGACCGCGAGATCTCCTTATATATATATATATATTTTTTTTTTTAAAACTTATTTCTATTACATTGTTTGCGTTTTCTTAATTTCATATATTTGTGTTTTAATTGTGTACTTAATTTATTTGATTCGTTTTTTGCTTTGTGTATTATTTTTTGTAATATGTTTATTTTTTCGTGCCCAATGTTTTGCACTTTGTATGCTCCAAACACCTTGATATGGGTTACTAGTAATTTGAAATCCATCAATGTCTTTTAAAATACATAAATCTATCTTTTTCAAGAACTTTCGCTATTACGTAGGACCCTTTGTGTTTTGGTATTAACTTTTTTGATAGTAGAGTCAGAATTTCTTACCATCGCGTAGTCTTCTTTCTTGCATTCAGTGGGCTTTTTTTATTGCTGCCCGTGTAGGTTTTATTGTAGAATTGTGTTTTTGACTGATTTATCTCGCCTTTTTCTCTAATTGTTTTTAAATTTTTTGTGATGACTGTGTTGTTGATTTTTTCAAAATTTTTTGTTTAATTTGTCCATAACCGGTCCCTTTTGTTCTATTCCAAACCACATTTTGCTAGGATTTTCTTTTATGCTACGATGGTGTGTTTTGATAAGTATAAATTCCACTTTTTCAACTACTATGTCCCAATGTAAGCCTATGTTAGGTTCTGTCAACTTTGCTATCATTGACCTTTGGCTTCTATTTACCTTTTCGACGTGACCATTCGGCCGTGGCAATCCGGTTGCTATCTTTATGTTTTGAATGTTGCATTCCTTCATGAAAGTCTCAAATTCGTTTGAGGTAAAACAGCTACCTCGGTCTGAAACGATGCATTTTGGTCTACTCTATGCTGTGATTCTTTTGGGCACCAGTAGGTTTTGGATATGGTATCTACCATTTGGTCTCTACCTATGTGTCTAAGTTCCATTTCCGAAGGAACATAGAATAGTATTCATTCATCATTTGATTCTCTATATATTAATCCGTTGTGCACTTCGAATAATTTGTGTTCTGTTTTTTTTAATAGCTTTCTAATTTCTTTTATTTATCTATCTTTTGTCTGACATATCACTAAGTTATCTTCGAAGCTGTTGGTTTGAACTATCATTATACTTGTAAATCTGCTAAGGGTGTCAACATGTTGCATTCGGTTGGCGGATCCGTGGACTAGTTCGTAATCGTAATCTTGGAGTTCCAGAGCCCATATGGTGATTATTGGGTTAAGCTCTTTCTTGTTTAACGTGAGTGTTAACGAATTGCAATCCGTAACGATTTTAAGTCGCCCGCGTTGATTCGAAAACTGTAAAGGGCATATATGATGGCTAGTGCTTCAAGTTCAAAACTATGGTACTTGGATTCCAATTCTGTTGTTCGTCTAGAGAAGTAGAACACTGGGTGCAGTATATTGCCTTCCTTTTTCTACATCAAGACGGCTCCAAAACCAAGAGAACTGGCGACGCAATGAAGTTCTGTTTCGTGTTTATAATCCTATATTGTCAAAACTGGTTACTGGACAAGTTTTTTTTTCATAATGGAGAAACAATGCTATTCTGCTTTTTCAAACTTAAATTGTTTCTCTTTTTTTAACAGGTTGTACAACGGATTCGCTTTTATCGAAAAGTTTTTTACGAATCTTCCAAAATACGAACACAAACTGAGAAAACTTTGTGCCTTATCTACGTTGTCTGGGACTTAAAATTTTGTACTGCTTCGATTCCTTTATCGTTAGCTTTTATGCGGTCCTTTGTGATTAAAAATCCTAAGTTCTTTACACTGGGTTGCATAAACTCACACTTATCAAGTCGTAACTCTAGCATATTTTCTATTAACCGTTTGAAAACTTCATTCAATGATTCTAGATGTTCAGTATCGTTCTCAGTTGCTACCATTAACGCGATCAATCGGGCTACGCTTATAGTATTATTTTATTATTAATGCGAATTAAACAACACAACAACTAGATAACAGTAATAAGCGAATTTCTATGTCCAACGAGTCAAACTATTTTTTTTGCTACTGTGGTAAAACCTACATTAAACTTGAGTAATAAATTCCAAGCAAGCAAGTGCTAGAACTTTATAACATGAACGCTTATCAGATTCAGGCGGTTGTGGCTGCTGCAGTGACATCCGCATTAGAAAATCAATAAAGGCTAGGGAACGCCTTGAGCTTCAGGGAGTAATACAAGAACTTTCGGGTAGGCTTAATGCTTTAGAAATCCCTGCCAATACTGTAGAAGAATACAGGAAAGTCGATGTTCTACCTAACGTCACGTGCGACGAGTCTCTAGATATCGTCAAATCAGTGGCAGAATTTAATGGGACTCAGGCTAAGTACGTGTCTTCGAGACAGCGGCCAAGGCAGCCCTCATACTTTTTCAGAATCATAAGCGAAGTTCATAGTACTACCAAGCAACCTGCATTATCAGAAATAAGGTAACAGGCCAAGCCGATTCTATTCTGGCCTCATACAACACTCCTCTAAATTTCGACGCTATCATCGCTTGTCTAGACTTCTCGTATGAGGACAAGCGCCCCGTGTACCTCATAGAACCAGAAATGTCAACCCTCCGCCAAGGCAATCTTCGGTATTTTTTTTGCCGCGAAGTAAATAGCTTCGGCGTTAACAAAGACTTTGTTCCGCAGGACGTTTTAGCCCAATTCTCTCAAATGATCAACACTAACTCAAAGGTTTTTGCCGACCCGAATGAGGCCCTACCTTTTAATACTAATGTTCTCGCAACCATCAGAACTAGGGATAATGAGCCTTCATACTCCAAGTCGTATCCATATCCAATGGCGTTGGTAGACTTTGTTAATAACGAAATTAAACAATTGTTAGCAGACGGTATAATAAGAAAATCTCGGTCCCCGTATAATAATCCTATTTGGATAGTAGACAAAAAAGGACTGGATAACCTAGGCAACAGAAAGAAGAGGATGGTAATCGACTTTAGGAAGCTGAATGATAAAACTATTAGCGACAGATACCCAATACCGGAAATCGGCGTGATCCTAGCAAACCTTGGTAAATCAAAGTATTTCACCACACTGGACCTCAAATCCGGCTTTCACCAGATCGAGTTAGCCGAACGCGATAGGGAAAAAACGGCCTTCTCCGTGAACAATGGCAAATATGAATTCTGCCGCTTGCCCTTTGGCCTCAAAAATGCCCCTAGTATTTTCCAGCGCGCAATAGACGACGTGCTAAGGGAAGAAATTGGTAAATTCTGCCATGTTTATATTGACGATGTAATCATTTTTTCTGGGTCAAGTAAGGAGCATGTTAGTCACATACAAACTGTCTTAAAAAAGTTATTCCTGGCCAACATGAGAGTCTCAATAGAGAAATCACAGTTCTTTAGAACCGAACTGGACTACTTGGGTTTTACAGTATCCATCGGAGGTGTAAAAACATGCAACGAAAGAACTGAGGCAATAAGAAACTTTCCCCAACCGACAAACCTTCGGGGTCTTCGATCCTTCCTAGGCATGACTGGATACTACAGATGTTTCGTCAAGGATTATGCAAAAATTGCAAAACCACTAACAAACCTTCTTAGGGGGGAGAATGGCAACATAAGTGCCAAACTTTCAAAAAAGACTAGCATTGATCTAGACTCCGACGGCGTTAAGGCATTCGAAAAGCTGAAAAATATCTTAATATCGGAAGATGTTATGTTGTCCTTTCCTGACTTCGAGAAGCCATTCGACCTTACCACAGACGCATCTTCAGATGCACTGGGAGCAGTACTCGCCCAAAATGGTCGACCGCTCATAATGATTTCCAGATCTCTAAGAGAAAGGGAGGAACACTACGCCACCAACGAACGAGAGCTACTAGCAATAGTGTGGGCCCTAAAAAAATTAAGAAATTACCTATATGGTGTCAAGGACCTTAAAATTTTCACGGATCACCAGCCTCTTACCTTCGCGGTATCCGAGAAAAACCCGAACTCTAAGATAAAGCGTTGGAAAGCATTCATAGAAGAATTCCACCCGAAAATAAGCCATAAATTTCCGAAACTCAACTCATTCTCATACGAGCATTCAAGGGATTAAAAGGATTTTAAA
>JBAMBQ010002191.1:0-21774 GCA_037044495.1 Stegana nigrithorax
ACATTATTACATCCTTCAGCATTATCTAGCTTCATAATAGAGGGAAAAGAATTAGACCTGCGTTTTGAAATAATAAAATTATAGAACGACTTAGGACCACGTTTAATATTGAGTTTAACGTTAATTAAATACGAATTATAGCACGATTTATTCGCGTGATTAAAATTGTAGCGCGAGACAGTATAATTTGCATAATCAACTGCAAAACAGGTTCGTATAAATTTATTAAAAATACGATTTTTACGATTTTTTAACCGAATTAAATCGCGAGAAAACTATAGTGGTCTATTAGACTCAGGGAAAACCTCAACTTTAGGAACGCACTTATTGAACAATTTTAGTAAAATTTTATTAAAAAACTGCACAGTTTCATCGATATCAATCATGGAATTTAAAGTAGACCAATCCGTATTTAAAAGAAACTAGTTAAGTTTACCAAAATCTGTTTTTTTTTAAACAAAAAGATTTTTTAGCCTTTTCAATAGGTGAACTCAATGAAGATGTCTTCAAAAGAATTTCTAGCTGAAGAGTAGGGTGGTAGCTATCTTCAGGGGTACACATCGGATTAGACCTGCGCAATGAAAAATTTACAGCACAATCTGTAAAAACTAAGTCAAGTGAACGATTCATGCAATTCGTAACACAATTTATTTGCTCAAGAGAATCATCTAATACTGTATCAACAAATTTACACGACTAACTAGGTACAAGGGAATTTGAAAACTCAGAAGGGGACCAACAGACAAGTGGGAGATTAAAATCACCAATAATAATAAATAGTCAGCGGTGTGGAGAAGAGAGTGGACGAAGGTGGAATATAAGAGCAAGTTAAAAATATATTGCAATTGTTAACCGAAACATTTACACAAAGAAACTCAATGTTATCAGAGAAAGGGGTAAAAACTTCATTAGCACATAGGGACGATCTAACAGAAATCAGGACACCACCACCAATTCTCGCAGATTAATCTCTCCTAAAAGTAACAATACTACTATTAAAAATCTCTAAGATAAGGACTTCTGGACGGAGCCAGGTTTCAACAAAAACAATAATATCAGAATCAAAAGAAAAGCTATCAAGAAATAACCTTTTGAGTTTAGAATTAATTCCTCTAACGTTTTGAAAAGATACTAACAATGTAGACTGTTGAGAATAACCTACTTTTTTTCTGTTTTGCCGCACTTTTTGCGTTTTTTGGTACCGGAACCAAATTAGCAACAATAGGTGGTGCTTTATTCCGATCTTTGTAATCATATTCATGCACAATACAATTACTAGGCCAAAAGTCGGGCTTAAGCAATTTCGCGAAAGAATCAGCCGGAACTATAATTTTAAAAGAAGAAATAGATCGCTTATGGGCCAACTTAAATTTGTTAATATTAGGATTAGAGATAGATGGACATTTAGAAACTATGTAATGATGAACATCAACATCTGTAGTGTCAATGGCCAACCAGGAGACAAAGATAGCTTTAGTGACAGGAACGACAACTAAGGGCAATTTTGACAGAAGGCTGTATAGTTTGCACCATAGCAGGGTTAGAAACATCTATATTAATTGCCGAAGCAAAAGAAACTGGAGGAGTACTTGACAATGGAGTTGAATACACCTGGTCACTATTCTGATTTGAGCAACTTGGAGTATTAAGGCTGTTATCAGCACTATTAACTATTCTAAGGGGTACTTTTGTTTTAGAAGATTTGGCCTTCTTCCTCTTAGGAGACAAATCAGCATATTTGTACTCCTCAAAAGATTTTTCATAAACTTCAAGCTTTTCGCCAAGCCGTTTATAATTTTTAATTATTCTGAAAACGCATTACGCGAATTCATTACAAATTTGGAAAAATTAATCTCGGAAGGGCGGCAGTCAGGACACGACTAGCTTAAGGCATTATTTTTGGCAATGCAGTCAACAATTCTACAAGTTAGGTCGGCACAAGCGACATGTGCATGGTTGTCGCAAATTTAACACGACACCGAAGTGGTGGCAACATCGGGTGCCTTCTTACACTTCGCGTAACAACAAGCCATAATAAAAAAATTGAATAAATAAAAAAACAAAAATTAAAATAAAAAATGATAAATTTATTATATTTGAAATTAACTGAAGGATTTAAAAGGAAACAGAAGCCAAAAAGTAAGCAAATTAATTTAATGAAAGCATAAGAAAGTAAAAAATAAAGTGAAGTTTTTGAACTAGAAAATTGATACAGTGACTCACTATGCAACAATTGCACTTTAGTCGCGCACAAAACAGATGTTTGCTGTTTATTTACAAAAACAAAACAATGCAAAACACAAAAAGCACAAAATTATTTACGAAGAAATTAAAATTTAACAAAATCATTTCACCAGAGAGCACTGAATAAATCAAATGCCACCACCGATAATTAATAGAAATATTCTAATGTTAACGCACAATTTAGTGATCGAACCAGGTGAATATGTAGAAAATAAATAAAAATAGCGGAGAGCAAACTAAGCATGACTATTACAAGACACAGCGAAAAAGCTTTGAAGTTAAATGTATTGCACTGGATTATTTAGTTATGTTTACTTATTTCTATAAAATAAAATAAAGCAAAAAAAAAGAAATCTAGAGTATTTTTTTAAGTAAGTTTTGTCCATGTTTCAATTTTTATTCGAATAAAAAAAGATCCAGAAATAAGAATATTTCAGAAATTAGAACGACCTGAAAAACCAAGTGGTTCTAACTTGTGAGAATCTACTGTATATATATTCTCTACTAATGCCTAGTATCGAAGACATTTTTTTGCGCATTTTTGCATTACTTAATATGTAATTAATTTCTAACAATTGTGCATGTTTCACTATATTTTTTAACTATAAATAAATAATTATTATTCAATTATAAATTAATACAAATTATTTTGAAATAGTTAAATTTCCATATTCATCCATTCAGATTGCTCAATTTATCTATATCTAAATAAGCAGCTTTGAAAATTTAAATGCCTGTAACAATGAAGAAGCAGAACCAATGTTTCATAAAAAGCAAGAAAAATTAACTACAGTTAAAACTCGATAATGCAATGGTGTATATATTGCTCAAATATTTGCATAGTACCTGCATACTAGTTACTTCTAATAGGTTACTCATAATTTATGCGAGGCAATGGCAATAATAGTGCCAGGATCGCATGAAGGGCAGACCAGATGACTTTAGTTGGTTTTTATACCCTGTACCAAAAAATGGTAAAGGGTATATTAAAATTGTGCAAATGTATGTAACAGGCAGAAGGAGGCGTGTCATATATCATAAAAAACATATATTCTTGAACAGCGTCGAAAGGACGAGTCGATCTAACCATGTCCGTCTGTCTGTCCGTATGAAGGCACGGATCTCGGAAACGGTAAGACCTACAATTACCAAATTTGGCACAAAGACTCTCCTAATCTATAGGCATAACGAGTTTATTTTCGATATTCATCCAATAACATATAGCTGCCATAGGAACGATCAGCCGAAAAACCACATTTCCTAACCAAAACCTTTTTGTTTTTTAAGATATCGTTTCCAAGTTTTGGATTTAATAGTTCTAGCTTATACCCAATTACGTATCTAAATATTATGTATATTGGTTTACATATCATATAGTTGCCATAGGAACGATCGGCCAAAAAATGGCTTTTACTAAAAAAAAAATTTTTTTGTTTTGGATTGGATACAGGGTTTTCTATAGTCGGTTACGCCCGACTATATCCCTGCCTTTTTAGTTTATTTTTGTTTTTAATAAATTTGCAGATTTATTTTTATATAAATTTACTTTTATATGTTTTAACTATATTTTTTTTAAGTATTATAATACTATATGAAATTTAACACTTTCATATAATATTGTGCTCTCTGTATGTGAACATTGCAGGCATGTAGTTTCAATTTGCATGATTATTGAAAGATTTCATTTGTAATGAGCTAGAGAGATAGAAAGTATGTTTGTGGCTGTCGCACTTAATGAAATCTCTATCTTTGACTTTCTGTCACCAAACAGCTGATTCATGTATTTTCATTAGCAAGAGCGTTCACAGCAAATAAACAAAATAAAGCGTAATGGAGGTAATAATAATTCTATTAGAAATTCAAAATTCAATAATATTACAACAAAAATTTAAACTAATGTCATAGACAGTACAAAATATTATATTGTTTCTTTATTACGTACTGTTGCCTTACACTGAAGCTGGTGCACGAGAATTGAGTAACAATCTCTATCTAACCAATCTAGCCAATTATTATGGGTGGAGATTTTAATACAAATTTTTCAAACCCACAGTCGCAAGCCATATCGAAATTTTAATTTGACGTTTTCCATTTATATATGAGCAATTCTCCAGAAACCCCAACATCTTATAATTCCACTTCAATTAAAGCAGTTTTTAAAGTTTTTAAAAACAGTAGAGTCAAAAACTTATATTTCTTATTTTAGTTACCGTACACCAATACTAACCATTTAAAATTAAGACATTTACTAATACAACTTAAGTAAAATAGAACATCCTATTTCTCCAATACTGAAAGTTTAGATACTTTAAATTGACAAAAAATATATTGAAAACATAACTACTTACAACTTAAAAAATTCTTTAAGTACTATACCTTTACACATTTTTCAATTTTCGTTCCGTTTAATACATAGAAATAAATTACTTTTTCCAAACTAAAAACTTTAAGAAATACTAAAGAAGAAGAACTTGTTAATTTGTTCACCAAAGTCTTTTACGAGCAGCCAAAGATATTAAACGCATATTATCGGCAATGCGTAATTAAATGCCCTACAGTGGATTCGCCCATCCACCGGATCGCTATAACGATATGTGACTACATTTACATAAACTCAACCTTCGTTAACTTGACCACCCTCTAACTTGAACTACCCATTAACTTGAACAGTTTTTTTTTTAAATTTTCGTGAAAAAACAAAAAAAGAGAAAAGGAGCCCAAAAAGAGAATCAAAATAACAACGGCAACATTAAACAAGCTTAAAAATTGGTGTTCTGCAGTTGCTGCGCGAAAAGGCAGTACTAAATGTAGATTCAGGCAAGAAACGGCAAACAAAAATTACCTCTTTTTTTAAATAATTGACTGATTCCATTTTGAATATAAAGGTACAAATAAAATATACAATAAATTAATAAACAATATGTCACAAAGTGTGTTTTAAAAGGGCTGGTTTTAATTAGTTCAAGTTAGCGAATGTGGAGTGTACCTCATACACCTGAACCGAAATATTTTATTTTGAAGCCCAACTCCAACAACAATAATGACACGCTAACTTATATCTCACCATTCTTAATAAAGAAGCTGATTGTTGACTACACATGCAACGGCGTGGTCGACGAATGCAAAAATCTACGTAAAGGTACGCTTCTAATCAAAACAAGAGACAACAAGAAAGCTGAGAAATTCCTCAAGATTACGATGCAATCAGCGCAAATTTCTGCGATCATAACAGTACACAATGCTCTTAACCAGTGCAAAAGTTTAATATATTCCAACGAACTTAACGCTGTAGTGTTCGAACATAAATTGCGTGAGTATTTTTGGAGCTGCCAACCTGGAGTCTGTGCAAAGTGCTACAACAACATTGGTAATAATTTTAGATTCCACAATCAGCTGTTAAAGCAAGAGAACTTGTACCAACTGCGGTAAAGTGCATCACACAAATGAAATTGTTAAATGCAACTACGCACTTGCCTGCATTAACTGCACACAAAAGCAGCTTATTGATAACAAACATGCGTCCACCGATAATAAATGCCCGATATTTATCAAGGAAAAGGAGATCACTGCAATGAAAGTATTACAAAAAGTAGACACTAAAATAGCGCACTCAATCTGCAACGCTAATCATTCACACGTTACCCAAACCTATGCATCTGCAATTGCACAACAAACTTCTACTTCTCTTCACCCTTCTCTTCCTGCTTCCCAACCCTCCCACACTTCCCCATGGGTTGGATTAAGCTGTCATCCGACCCGTGCCAAAAATAGACCAGGCTGAGAGCCTTGCTAACAAAGCTCAGCCACTAACGGTGGGCTCAGTTGCCAGGTGCAACCCTGTTCTAATTAGCCTTATCTGTGTATCGCGAATCTCTGCACAGATGGACCATACATTTCTCCGCAACTCGTGGGAATTATGGATAAAATCAATTATCTGATCACGCGCCATATCTCCGCGATCTAACTCGCCGAACAGTTCGAGCGAAACAACCTCGATGAGGTACGCCTCTCATCGACTGCCAAGAGGCAGACAGCTAAAGCATCTAGCTCTAAGCAGACCAACACGGTCATCACTGCTAAAGTGCGTCGTTCCCTCCCGCCTCATAGAGGTTCGGGACCAAGTAACGTGCAGACCAAAGCAAGCAGTGCCAGAAAAAACGGACTCTCTACACCAGAATGACCTCTGATAACGGCACGCCCATCGCGTCCAAGACTGGGAACCTCGTTGCAATGCAATGCTCAAGCACCGAAACGGGGAACCAAACACTCACTTCCCAAGTAGTATGGGATACACGAGAGAGTACCCTCAGAACTTGTATCCTTATAGACAAGCACTTTTCATATACTATTCTTACAGAATTTCTTAGTAGGGACTGCATATCGCTGCTGCTAACCGCCTACGAAAACAACAAGGTGACCAAAATGGTCATTGCGTCGGGATATTTTCCGGGCGATGGGCCAGTACCCCCATCGGAAATCTCGAAGCTGGTCGACTTTGCCTGCAGTAGGAACCAGCCCTGTATAATCGGTTGTGATGTCAACGCCCACAACGAAGTGTGGGGCAGCACCAACACCAACATATGGGATGAGTATCTTTTAGAATTCATCCTTCTAACCTAGCAATAAGTAACATAGGGAACACCCCCACATTTGTTAATAGGATAACGGAGGAGGTGCTAGATATCACACTCACCAGCCTAGCGTACGCTCAGAAAATAGGCAACTGGAGAGTATCTAGCGAACCCTCAATGTCCGGCCGCAGAATAATTCTATGCGACATTGGATATACAGGCAAAGCCTCAACCCTTTGTAGAAACCCGCGTAGAACAAATTGGGTAAAATAGAGGAAAACACTGACTGACATCAAGCAGTCAGACAAGCCCCACCGTCTGAGACACCCTTAATTCTTACAATAAGGAACTCAGAAAGGCAAAACGCAAAAACTACAGGAACTTTTGCGATACAATTAGCACCACCCCTGCGGCAGCCAGACTGCATAAAGTCATGGCCAACGCAAGGATTGATGCGAATGTATCACTGAGAAAACCTGACGGCTCCTACACGGAGAATGAAGAACAGAAGGCCTCTCTACTTCTGACCCACTTTCCAGGCTGTACTTCACTGAACTACCCTGTGACCCAACCTTGGCAAAGTGCCACAAGTGGATCATGGAAGACAGCGACTGACATGATCACGAGGGAAAGCTTGACATGGGCAATCAACACTGTCCAACCACACAAATCACTTGGAGGGACGGCATCTTTCCAGCCTTACTCCAAGAAGGACTGCCAATTAAACTCACCCATGTGAAAGATATCCTCACGAGCAGCTTAGCATTTGACTATATACCCGCTCCGTGGAGGATGGCCAAGATAGTCTTCATCCCCAAGCAGGGGATGAAAGATATTACACACTCAAAGTCCTTCAGACCTATCAGCTTGACGTCTTTTCTCCTGAAAACACTAGAAAAGCTGATGGACAAATACATACGGAGCTGGCCGATCCACGGACTCAGCCTTATTCCTACTAACTGAGACCATTAAAGCTTCGTTAGCAAGTTAACTGGATTAACTCAGTTCTAAGATCACTCGCAGCCGAGGTTACGATAGGAGACACCATTCTAGCAATGACAACCACGCGTGGTGGGGGGTCTTATCACCGCTATTGTGGAGTCTCATCATAGACAGTCTTCTAATCGAGCTTACGGCAAAGGGTATCTCCAGCCAAGGCTACACGGATGACATAGTCATCATAGCCTCTGGTCCCTTCGAGGAAACTCTCTGTGATATTATAACTCGCGGGTTGAATATCACGATAAGATGGTGTAATACAGTAGGACTCAACATCAACCCTGCAAAAACCACTATCACACCATTCACCAAGAAGAGGCTGCTGGGCCACCTTCGCCATGGACGAAGCAATTCAAAAATGTACAAATGCGATCATGGTCTGTAGAAATTTTGCGGGGCGTAGCTGGGGATGTAATCCTCTGATACTGCGCTGGCTCTACAACATGGTTGCCAAGCCAAGACTCACCTATGGTGCCATAGCATGGGAAGAAAGAGCTAATCTGGTTTCTGTCCAGAATAGACTGAATTCTCTCCAGCGCTTAGAATGCGTAGGTATCACAGGTGCTATGAGAATATGCCCAATTGGGGCAATGGAGAATATCCTAGATCTAACTCCACTTCATAACCTCAGCTCCAATCTAATAAAGGCCACATTGCTACGTCTCTGCACGGGAGACTCACTAAATCTAGCCGACCGAAAAAGGATTAGCGAAGACCTACCCCTATTTTCGCTCCCCAGAGATGCAACTACCACCACCGTCCACTTCTCAAGGAATTATGACATTGGTCTTAATACTAAAAGAAGTTGGACAACGGAACGCGAGGCAAATAACATCAAACTATATGCAATAAAGTGGTACACTGATGCCTCCTTGACCGAGGAAGGTACCGGCCTGGGTGTCTTCGGTCCTCGCACAAGGTACTATGAATCCCTCTCTTCCAAGCGGAGATATGCGCCATTAATCGGTGAGCACACTTCAACATCGAGAGCGGCTATAAAAACAAAAATATAGCCGTTCTATCCTCATATAGTCTGAAGTCGAAGCTGGCCATAGAATCAGAAAATGCCCTTGAGACGATGGTCTACTGTAACAGAGTTTCATTACTCTGGCTACCAGATCATGCCAACATCCAGGAAAATGAAGAAGCTAGCTAGAAAAGGAGCAGCCAATGCAATGAAAGAACCGGAAACCTGTTTAGGCATACGCGCTCACACAGATAGAGAATATCTCCGAAACCTTGAAGCAAAACTCAGGAACAAACTCTGGCCAAACCAATCAAGTCTCAATCAAGCAAAAGCTATGCGTGGGGGTTATAACCATAAAAGATTTATGACAATAATCACCTTGGGATACCAAGAAACGGACGGGCTTCTCCCGGCACTTAATCCCCTAAGAATCCTTGCCTTTTGCAAGACATAGGTCTTCTCTAGTTATTAGAGTCAACGGGTAGAATAATAGGTCAAGAGAGGTCACAGTACATGAATTCTAACCTTAATAAATAATAAATAAATAAATAACTTTTCAACAGCATTCCAAGAACGCAAAAAAGCTACCTCACGGTTTATATCCCACACCCCTAGCCCAGAAGCTACAAAATTAGAAAACCCGATTTCTATGCTCGAGCTCAAAATACCACTGAACAATTTAAAAGGTAAAACTCCAGGCCCAGATCGCATTAATTACTCTGTGCTCAAACACCTGTCCTTTGCCCTATACTTTCGCCTTCCAAACTTATATAACAATATTTTTAACAGTATTATTTCAAAACAACTTGAAACCAGCCATATTATCCTTGTACCCAAACCCAACGCAGATAAAACATGAAACAATTTTTACAGACCCATCTTCCTCAATCCATACATCGCTAAGGTGCTGAACAAAATAATTTCCTGCCGTCTTTGGTAGCTTGTAACTAACTGTAAGCTTCTCGATATTAAGCAAGTTTGATTCATTAAAGGTAAATCAGTGTCTAACCCTCTAGCAATCCTAGGCTTTCAGACTACCTCAGCACTCTCCACTAAAAACCATTTATCACTTATATCTCTTGATTTTGTTAAAGCTTTTGACAGGGTAGACTTATACTCTATAAAAGATGAACTCAAACTTTGGAAAACGGGGCCAAAAAGTGTTAATTACATTACCAATTTCCTCACAAACAGAAAAATTGTAGTATAACATGCTGGTTTAAGATCTGCTCCACTCCCTCTAGAAAATGGCATCCTGCAAGGGT
The DNA here is from genome assembly GCA_037044495.1 of Stegana nigrithorax. NCBI lineage: Eukaryota > Metazoa > Arthropoda > Insecta > Diptera > Drosophilidae > Stegana > Stegana nigrithorax. The sequence continues at coordinate 10,047 of JBAMBQ010002191.1, forward strand.
CACCTTTATCGGTCTTTCTCTTCGCACTAGCATACAACAAACGCAATAGAACCATAGCATTAAATCCGTGCTTCTCCTTCACTGCTTATACAGATAACTACACAATAATAAAAAACATTAACAAAAACCATAACACAGTAGGCAATAAAAGTTATTTATCTCCTTAATGACATAATCTCATAGTGAGGTTACTCTGGCGGATCCCTATTCATTTAAAAGTGCAAACTCCTACACATATGTCATAAACAATAATGCACATTCCAGCTCATTTCTAATGTATTCGCTATTGACAACGTTGATTCAATCAAAATCCCGGGTATGAAAATCCCAAAAATTTCCAAATTGAATAAACACGTTGACAAGTTCATATGTAACATCTCATCTACCATCTAAAAAATAAACTCAATCATCATGTCCAAAATAAATTACGGCCTTTAATTCTACCATAATGCCCCTTCGTAAGAAATACCACTGCGCCCTCAGAATTGTATTGGGTGCCATTCGCACTATCCCCTATAAACAAACTGCTTCACGAAGCAAACATTACCCCTCTTTAATCTAGAACCCCCCTTGCAATTACTAAACTACTTAAAACCCGCAAAACTTCAATAAATTCACTTATCGAACACATCTATCTATAAAATAACTAAATACAAAAAACAACCAAAAATGCCCTCCATTCTTCACAAAACAATAGAACGATGCAATAAACTTTTTTTTTCTTATTTACCGTTATCTTTATAAGTTGTTAATCAATGCGCATTTTACCTTATGAGACGACTTGTATCTGGTTTGCAATTCGTCAGTTTTATTTGTGATTACCAATACCAAACAGAATAAGCAATAAACTAGGCCTACAAACATTACCCATTAATTTCCCTAAACCCACCTTCCCACCCTGGTCATTCAATCGGGCTAGCAAAATCCTATCCCTTCTTACCACAAATAAATCACGCACCCTCATCGAAGTCTTCAGACAAAAATTTCTTGACCTTCAACTTTCCCTTAACACTCATAAATTCTTATACACTGATGGCTCCAAATCCTCTTCCAGTATTATCTCTTCTAATTCAGTTATAACCCGCAAACTACTTCCCAATTATACGTCCGTTTTTACTGAATACATTTCCGCCTTACAGAGAGTAAGCCAGTACGCGCATAATATAAAATGTAAATTTGCTATATGCAATTATTTCCTCTCAGCCCTAAAGGCAATAGCCAATACTAACAATAGCGACTATTACAAAACATACAAAAGATCGATTCTCTCAGACTTTGAGTCTGCAAATATTACACTCAAATGAGTCCTTGATCACTACATGACAATATGAGCTTGCCGATCACAGCAAAAGAAGCGCACTTTTATACTCTTCATTATAAAATAAAAAATAACTATTCAGACCTTAAAAAGTACATTTATGTCTCCCGCCACCACAACGACATCTTATGGCATAATACCTCTAACCACAATAAAATAATCAATAGCAATAAAACTTTCCTTTCCCTATTCAACCTCTCCAATGACAACTCCTTCTCCAGACTTGACTTCAATAATTCCTTCGCCTTAGGCTCGGGCACACCAACCTCACGCACAACCACATTTTCAACAAAATCATTCCTATGACAGCTATATGTTATAGTAACCTGATATTTATCATATTCAAGAATGCGATTGGGGATTACTTAGAATTATTAAATCCAAACTTTGGTAACGATTTCTTAATAAACAAAAATGTTTTTCGCAGTAAATGATGTTTTTCGGCCGATAGTTCCTATGGCAGCTATATGTTATAGCCACCCGATATTTATCATATTCAGATATTTGATTAGATATTACTTAATATTATTAAATTCAAACTTTGGTAACAATTTCTTAATAAACAAAAATGTTTTTCTCAGTAAATGATGTTTTTTCGGTCGATCGTTCCTATAGCTGCTATATGATATAGTAACGCGATATTTATCATATTCAGATATATGATTGTATATGGCCTAAAATTGTCAAAATTCGATAATGATATCTTAATAAACAAAACACTTTTTTTCAGTATATGTGGTTTTTCGTCCGATCGTTCTTATGACCGCTATAAGTTATAGGTTGAATATCGAAAAAAAGACTCGTTATGCCTATGGATTAGGAGAGTCTTCGTGCCAATTTTGTTGGTTGTAGGTCTAACCGTTTGCGTGATCCGTTTGTTCATACGGACAGACGGTCAGACGGACAGACGGTCAGACGGACATAGCTAGATCGACTCGTCTTTCGATGCTGATCAAGAATATATATACTTTATGGGGTCTGCCACGCCTCCTTAACCGATTTTAATAAATTTTTTTTTAAAAAGCCACATTTATTATTTCCAACTGAGTGGCATACTTACTTTTTCAATTTTTTTAAATTAAATGTTTTTTTTTAGTATTAACTTATTACAAATACAATAAATCAATTAACATTAAAACGTTCGTACGTTTACTGCTTATATTTTGTTGTACGACTTTCTTGTCTTGCCGAACGAAAAGCCGAAAGAATAGCCGAACTATGCTCACAGAGCAGCGTTTCGTCACTGCTTATAAATATTGTGCTTGTTGTTTTTTTTTTTGTAGTATAATATAAATTGTTTTATCAGATTCTAATTAGGATATTTGAAGGAATTACTAATTGGACAAAGAAAAAGCATGTGCTCTCTTTTTTTCTCATGCTTTTAACGGGTTTGGCAAACGAAGATGGTTGCACAAACTGGACAGAAAAAAAACGCGAAGCGAAGCGCGCCGGGATTGCTAGTCATTTTATAAAATTAAGAGAAAAACACAAAATACTTCAGTAAGCAACCTTTATGATAGCATTTATGTAAGAAAGCCGTAATTTGACAAAAGACATCTAGGTCGGCTGCTGGTGGCAAGTGGTATTTTAAATATGTATGCATACTTCGTTAACTAATCCATTCATTTTCGCCACCTTTCCAACTAAAAATGAGGAATTGTGAATACAAATAAAATTTCTGCTGATATTACGCAGTTTTTAATGTTTACGAACAAAAACCAAATCATCTGATTGATCCTAACCCTGCTACGGACAATTATGCCGATCTCATCTTTGTCTCCATAAAATATATGAAAGGCGACTCGAACACTTGAGCGTAAACGAACTTAAGTGCTGACGAACCTTTCCAGTTAAAACCACTAACTTTAGCACTTAAGAACACTTACAAATAAAACCCAAAATATGTAATAGGAGTAAACCCTAACATAAGTACAAAAAGGTCGCCGTTAACGTCGCCTTTCTTAACAGGCAAACGAGGTGACAAGTTGAAGTCGTTTCGTATTAATTTTTAGTTTTAAAACTGATGTCGAAAGTAAAAGAACGGAAAATAAAGTGAGATTTTTAAAAACCCAATTCTTTCGTTCTTAATTCGCGCAATTGAAAACTCGTTATCACGTTTAAACCACAATCTTTCACACACACTTTCGCTGTTGTTGTTGTTGTTGTTGTTGCTATCTCATTAAAAATAAATTAATTGTTCAAGCTTTTCAAGCCTTGGTTGAAAAGAGACAAAATTTTTCTTCTGATCTCTGCACTCATTACAGAATACGTATTAATTTGCTGACGAAGATGAATATAGTTTACAAGTTTTTGTCTGCAAGACTTACAGTGCGCAAGTTTTTGTCTGCAAGACTTACAGTGCGCAAGTTTTTGTCTGCAAGTCTTACAGTGCGCAACTTTTTGTCTGCAAGACTGAAATCGTTATTGTGTACATTCAGTTGTGTACAATCAAGTCTCTTCAAAATGAGGCAATTTCTAATACCTAAGGAACTATAAGGTTTTTTTTTTATTTTTTGATGTGTAAACATCTATGGACTCAGGGGGTAAAATTCTCGTTCCACAATACCGTTACAAAACAGAATAAGACTAAATCGGAGTGAGGTTATATGAGAGTATATTGGTGCAAAGATTTAGTTTACATCTAAAGAAATGTGGCTGCAGTCAGAAAAGTCACATGTGAGAGAGTTGCATGACCAGGCCGACAGGGTTGTACGATCGGACCGAGGGAACCAGGGTTGCATGAAGGGCAGACCAGATGACTTGTTGAATTTTTATTTTTGTTTTTAATCAATTTGCAAATTTATGTTAACATAAATTTACTTTTATATGTTTTAACTATATTCCTTAAGTATAACTACATGAAATGTACTACATTCATAAGCATGTGTATTGTGCTGTGCTGTGCTTTTTGCCTGCCATGCGCATTTTGCCACGCGTAATCTAGCATTAGTGTTGTAAGGCGTTGGTAGTAGTCGTTACGATAAACATTTATGGCTGGTGTGGCTTGTGAATACTATGACATACAACCGTTACCCGTAATTTATGTTGCTGTCGCTGCGAACGGACGCGTTTAATTAAATCGAGTGCTTACTATTGATCAAATAACCAAACAACCGAATATATCTAACGCTCCACCCAACGAGCGTAGACTATCGAATGTGGCTATTTTACCATAAAGTCGCCTTCAGTCACTACCACCAAAGGTCAATCACCCGCATTGACGAACATAGACCGAGCCAAATCTTGCTCCGCTCCTATACCATCTTGGAACGCACAATGCACAACTCCAACAACACTACTACCACCAACAATAACCACGATAACGACATCAACACCATCAACAACACTAACACCAACAAAGGCAACGATAACGACAACAACAAATGTAATGTAATGTAATGTAAATATTAAAAGAAGAAAGAATATATGTAAGGTAGTTGCTACACAAAGCATTGCTACCGCTCCGTCCTGAAAACCACGAAACTAAAAGAAGTGTAGCAGAACGGCTAGGCGACATACGATACAACGGAATGAAGTCAGAGAGAAAGATCAGAGTCGAAGTTCAGCTGCAGTCGTGTTCAGTTTCCGTGTTGTTTTTGAATCATTACTAGTTGAGCTAACTATATTATACACTATATTTAATTCAGATTTACTATCAAAATATCTTTAATAAACTAATAAGACTTTGTATTTGGGGGCTCAATCCGGTTTCAGTTATGTTTTCGAAGTAAAAACTCAGTGAGCATTTTGGACAAAGCAAAAATTTAATTTCAGTTCGCAAATTAAATTTACCACGCTAGTGAGAATCAACGTAAAGCGAAAGAGAGAGAAAAAATAAAAATGCCTATTGTGAAGCGCACACAAGCAGAAAAAAGTAATGCAAAAGTAGTGAATACGAAAGAAACAAATACAAAGCAAGTAAGCGTGAAAGAAACAAGTAAAAAAGAAGAGATTGTTTAAATAGAAGTGGACGAAAACGAACAAATTAGTGCAAGCGCGACATATATGGTTAAAGAAGTGCAAAAAGAACAAAAAAGGGCAATGACAAGTGAGAGCAACTCCGTTGAGTTCAAAGTTGAGCAAATGTTGCAATTGCTAACTTTGAAAATTCAGTTAGATGAAAAAAAAGAAGGACAAATCAAAATTTCCGCTGACAATTTCGAAAAAATTATAAATGATTGCGAAGGCAAGTCGATTCCAATAAGAAAGTTGTTTAAAATTTTTGAAAAAAATGCTGATGCGAGCTGAATGATAATCAAAAATACGTGCAAGCGAGAGGCAAAATGATCGGTCCGGCAAAACTATTTCTTGAGTATGAAAGTATTCGTGAATATGACGAACCCAAGCGCCTTCTAATAAGCAAAATCGAGTACAGTTTTAATAGTGCAGAAATTCACAAACAATTACAAGAAAGAAGAAAGAAAAAAGAAGAACCGTTTTATGAATATATACTGCATATGAAGAGATTAGCCGGTGACGTTGAAGATGTTGCAGTGATTACTCATATAGTAAACGGCCTTGATAGAAAAAGCGAGTATAAATACGCTATGTATCGTTGCAAATCATTTAGAGCACTAAAAGAAGAGTTCGATTTATATGAACGTCTAAATATTAACGAAGAAAAGTACGGTAAAGAAAAGACATACACAAACGCTAAACATGATGCACAAGCTAGTAGAAAGGGACACTGTTTTAATTGTGGCTCGGTTGAGCATAAGTGAAAAGACTGCATCTCGAAAACAAAGTGCTTCAGTTGCAATCAGTCCGGTCATATTTCTCGCGATTGGCCAAATAAAGTAGAAAATGTGCGCGTTATCGTTGATCGCAGTCGTAGTAAAACGGTTGTCGTGAAGGGGTTGTCGGTAAATTTTCTCGTAGGTACAGGGTCGGTCACCCTAATCAAGAAGAACATTGCAGAAAAGATTAAGAACATTCAACTATTTAAAAGTGTGTCTATGTTGCGTGGCAGCCGGTCAAAAAGCACAAGTAAAAGTCGATGAATTAGAAACGGAACAAAATTTTTTGGTTGTCCCAAGTAGCCAAATGGATTGCGACGCCATTCTGGGCCATGATTTAATAATGTTTAGTTGCCGATACACAGGGGTATACGTTCGCAAGCCTGGATGATGATGTAAAGCGCATTGGTGAGCAAGCCCTGGTATATAATATATCCGAGGATACTTCATTTGCAGCTCCACCGTAATATTGCAAGGTGGTAAAGAAGTTGATTGACAGCACCTATCACTCGCCGCCTGAGGAAATGAAGCAAATTTACGCCGAGTCACCCGGCATATGCATGCAAAAAACAAAATCAGTTTTGGAAACCGCCGTGCAGTATGGCTTGAAAATCAAGTGGAAAAAATGTAGCTTCCTTCAAACAAGAATTGATTTTCTTGATATTGAAAGAGGACAGATTTAGGCAGGTAAGGAAAAGACAATGGCATTCAGTCGATTTGCAGATCCGAAAAACATTAAGGGAGTACAAGCCTTCCTGGGTTTGACTGGGTTTTTTAGAAAGTTCATCCCAAGATATGCACAAGTTGTACGCCCACTAACAGAGCTGCTTAAGAAAGATGTGGTATTTAACATAGGCACTGCAGAACATCAGTCGATTCAGCATCTGAACTTCACACAGATGCCTCGAAAGATGGGTTTTGAGCGGTTCTACTCCATTGGTTTCAAGATAGGCTCCATTCAGTCTGTTATTGGAGCCGGAAAACTTCAGAAGCCGAGTACAAACGATATAGCTATTATTTAGAAGTTAAAGCAGCATATTTAGCCTTAAAGAAGTTCAGACACTATCTTTTCCTTCCTCCACTACTCATGGGAACTATGAACATAACACCCAACCTTTCAATCACCGCGACCAAACTCGCCGACCAGTTCAAGCCAAACCATCCCGATGAGGTGCGCCTCTCATCGATTGCCAAGAGGCAGACGGCTACAGCATTTGGCTCTAAGCAGACCAACACGGTCAACACTGCTAAGGTGCAGTAAGAGCCATCATGCGAAGATGAGCCGGATAATATACGAGAAGAAAATAAGGACGATCGCACCCTCATCAACATCGATGACACCTACTTGGACTCCGAGTTCGGGGACATCGAGCCGTTGCTGTAGAAACAGCAGATGAGCAGCACCAAAATAGATAAAACCAAACCAAAACCAAAAATAGCCCAAGCAAACATCCACCATTCGAAAACAGCCTCGGCTGTGCTGAGTAGGATGTTTGCATCGCAGAATTTAGGGATAGCGCTCATACAGGAACCTTGGTGCCACAAGGGAAAAATAAAAGGCCTGTATGGTAAGAATTCCCAAGTAGTATGGGACACTCCAGAGAGTACTCCTAAAACTTATATGTTATTCAAACAGAATTTCTCTGTAGGGACTGTACACCGCTACTGCTCACCGTCAACAAAAAAAACAAGGCGACTGAAGTGGTCATTGCGTCGGGGTATTTTCCGTGCGATGGGCCAGTATCCCCACCAGAAATCTCGAAGCTGGCCGAATTTGCCTGCAGTAGGAACCTGCCCTGTATAATCGCCCACAACAAGCAATATACGGAATATCCCCACTTTTGTTAGTAGAATTAGGTAAGAGGTGGTAGATATCACACTCACCAGCCTAGCGTACGCTCAGAAATTAGGCAACTGGAAAGTATCTAGCGAAACCTCACTGTCCGACCACAGTATAATTCTATTCGACATCGATTATACAGGCAAAGCCTCCTCCCCTTGTAGAAACTCGAGTAGAACAAATTCGGGAAACGCTTACTGACATCACACAGTCAGACAAACCCCACCGTCTGAGACACCCCCACAATGACTCTCCTTCCTCAATAAAAGCCTATAGGAAGAGTTAAGAGAGAGCATGACGCACCCTAGGGGAATAAATCATTTGAGATCTTCAGAAAACTCTTGAACATAGCGAAGAATTCTGGATGGTGGGAAATCTACCTCACCACCCTTACTTCTGATAATGAGGAACTTAGAAAAGCAAAACGCAAAAACTAGAGGATCTTTTAAGAAAACCTTACGGCTCCTTCACGGAGAATGATGAGTAGAAGGCATCTCTACTTCTGAACACACACTTTCAAGGGTGTACTTTACTGAACTACCCTGTGACTCAACCTTGGCACAGAGCCACAGGTGGATCATGGAAGACAGCGACTGACATGATCACGAGGGAAAGCTTGACATAGGCAATCAATACTTTCTACCATACAAATAACCTGAGAGAGACGGCATCTTTCCAGTCCTACTCCAAGAAGGGCTGCCAATCGTACTTACCCATGTGAAACACATCCTTAGCAGCAGCAGAAGAGTCTCGTTATAGACAGTCTTCTCATCGAACTTACGGCAAAGGGTATTTGGCCCCTTCGAGGAAACTCTCTGTGATGCTACAACTCGAGGGTTGAAGTACCTCAAAGTAATCTATGACCAGAAACTAAACTGGTCAAAGCACATGGACGAGTCAATTCAGAAATGTACAAATGCGATCTTGGTCTGCAGGAATATTGCGGGGCGTAGCTGGATATACAGACACCAGATACTGCGCTGGCTCATGGTTGCCAAGCCAAAACTCACCTATGGGGCCATAGCAAAGAGAGAAAGAGCAAACTTGGTTTTTATCAAAAATTGATTGAATTCTCTCCAGCACTTGGCATGCGTAGGTATCACAGGTGCTTTGAGAACATGCCCAACTGCGGCAATGGAGAATATCCTAGATCTAACTCCACTTCATATCGTCATCTCCAATCTAAGAAAGGCAATATTGCTACGTCTCTGCACGGGAGATACGCAAAATCTAGCCGACCGAAATAGGATTACGAAGACCTACTCCTATTTCCACTCCCTAGAGATGCAATTATCACCACCGCCCACTTCACCAGAATGACATTGATCTTAATACTAAGCTAGAACGGAACGCGAAGCATACATCATCATACCTTATGCAAAAAAGTGGTACACTGATGGCCCGCTGACCGAGGAAGGTTCCGGATATCTTCCAAGCGGAGATAAATCGGTGTGCACACTTCAACATCGAAAGAGACTATGAAAACAAGGACATAGCCATTCTTTCCGACAGTCAGGCAGCCATACTAGCTCTATCCTCATAAGTCTAAGCAGGTCATAGAAACCAAAGATGCCCTTGAGTCTCTGGCCTCCCGTAACAGAGTTTCATTACTCTGGATACCAGGCTAGGAAAGGAGCAGCCAATGCAATGATATGACTAGAACCCTGTTTAGGTATAGGCGCTCACACAGATAGAGAATATCTCCAAACAAACTCTGGGTAAACCATTCAGGTATCAAACAAGCAAAAACTATGCTTAATAGTTATAACCACAAAAGATTTAAGACTATAATACTCTTAAATAGGAACAAACTGAGAATAACCACAGACTTCCTTTCTGTTCATTGCGGACTACGGAAGCATATGATCAACCTCGGTCTTTCTGATACCGATACATACCGCTTCTGTGACACATCGGCGGAAACGCCAATACATATCCTATTAGAATGTGATGCGCTGGCAAGGCGAAGAACACGTCACTTGGGACACCAAAAGACGGTCGGCCTTCTCCCGGCAATTACACCCAAAGTATCCTTGCCTTTCTGCAAGATGTAGGGCTTATAGAGGTTCTCTAGTTACTAGAGTCAACGGGAAGTACTAGAGTATTGAAAACGAAAAAATTGGTGAAAAAAATAAAACATCAAAGAGAAATGTATTTAAAGCAAAAACCAATGTAATCCACTGCAAACAGCTATTTAAGCAATCAATAGTAATCAATTTAACTCAGATATCAATTTTCCCAAATTTTAGATTTTGACATTTAATAATGTCTGTAAGTAAATCCACCTCAGTATTTTTGCCCTAGTATTTGTCCCAGTATTCAGCTGAAATTTTCATCCGAAATTATCAAAAAATATTTCATAATACGTTTTAAGCAGCGTGTTGTAAGCATGCGCTGAAGCGCAACCGGTCAAGCGACCGGGAAGTTCTTTTTTAATTTCTACATACTGCCTGTTCGATGGTTCAAAACCTGCTGTCAGAAAGAATATTTTTTTTATTTTTTAAATTTTGAATACTATTCATTTTAATTTATTTACTTATTAGTATATATTACAAACAGAGTTCATTGTTGTACAACCACTACACGTTTGTTTGCCTTTTCATTGCTGTGTAATAGATCGATGCTTTGCTTAACTGCTGCTAATAAGGGTGGAAACATTAAAAAACTCCGATACAGATTTTATATAAGTTTGTTGTTGTTGTGCACATTGTGACAGTACTCCCAGTAATATGAGTGACCACTAATATGATTATTAGTAATGATTTCTATAATTTTTATAGCTGATATTGTACTACTGTGCATCGGTGAGAATAGAGTGCAATAGTGAATTGCTTTGTTTCTTTCATAATTTATATACATTATACAGTCGAATCCCGATGAACCGAAATTTCACGAGAACAGATTTTTTCGGATTATCGGGATTTTTGGTTTATCGGGATTTCGATTTAACGAGGTTTAAAAAACAAAAAGAAGAATTAACGTAATTTTACATTTCAAATGCTTTTTACATAAAATTTAACTTTATTACAACTTAGTAACTCAATATACATACATATGTATTCACACCATACATACTACTAATTTAATATAAAAATAAAAACAGAAATATAAAATCATACTTATTAAGTGAAAGATGAAGTTTTTAAAAGTTTTTAATTTTTGTTTGCTTAAGATTCATTTAATTTTGTTTGCTTAAGATTGATTTTTCCAAACTTATTAAAGAATCAAAAATATTTTTTTCGACATCATGATTTGAAACATAAAACCGTAGTTGTTAAATGTCCGAATTAACTTGTTTATTCGTTTTAACTTCTTCTTCGTAGGCACTTTTTCACATTTTAATGAAATAAGATATAGAGAAACATTCATTCTATTCTTTGTATCGGTTTATCGAGATTCGAATGTACATATTAAACATGTATGGGTGATATGAGTCTTCGTCATTGACCGCAGAATTGAATTTTAACGAAATGAACAGTAAAGGCTGTAACACTTTTAACTCACATATATGTGAAAATGGTACTATTTTAGGGTATTCTACTGTCGAGACTGTCCTGTAAACCATATTAGTTCTTGTAGTTTTTGCCCTTCATGCGACCCTGGTTCACCCTGTCTCTGCAACCCCGGTGGGGTCATGCAACTATGGTCACCAGCCAGCCACATTTTTGCACCAATACACTCTCATATACCTCACACCGATTTCGTGTTACTCTGCATCTATATTGCGAAACGGGATTTTTACCCCCTGAGCCTAAAGATGTTTAATCAATAAAATCTAAAAATTTATATGATCTATATTTTTATAAGAAAAGATTTCGTCAGAGAATATATATA
>JBAMBQ010002196.1:0-12356 GCA_037044495.1 Stegana nigrithorax
TATCCGATAGATATAGATAATATAAGCGCATTGATTCGACAATTTAGGAACGACCAGCTTGGTTTGTACCTGAACAGTTTATCGTATGAACGAAACACAGACTATACAAATGCACATGAAATCACATCGTATCGTCCAATTTCTCTGCTACCAGTGTTGTCTAAAATTGTGGAATTTATTTTGATTAAACGACTTCCACCCATAATCACGGAAAAAGGCATTGTGTCACCAATTTGGATTCAAAGCTAAGCACTCTATGGTGGATCAGGTTCATCGAATCACTAGCTATATCGAAGACTCATTAGAACGAAAATCGGTATGCTCAGCTATCTTCCTAGACGTTTCTCAGACATTCGATAAAGTTTGGCACGATGGCTTACTGTTCAAAATCAATAGTCTCCTCCCGTCAGAATATTTAGTTCGTAACTAAGTAATCGCTACTTTCGAGTCAAGGTGGGCGACATCTACTCAGACATCAAGCCAACCACAGCTGGTGTTCCGCAAGGAAGTATACTTGGACCGATATTGTACCTGTTGTTGCCTGTAAGTTTGTTTGCACATTGTTGCTTAGAGTGAGGTTAAAGAGCGAGAGGTATCACTTTAACCGAATGTGGCCCGAAAGAGAGATGTTGTGATAAGGAGACAAGAAGTAAGCTTAATTGTTGAGGCGAGAAGGCAATACTGATCGTTCCAAGGTTGCTAAGTTTGCTGGTCTGATAGAAAAAGCTGAGCCGGCAACTCTGAACGGTACAACCCCAGATGTCATCATAATCAACGTGTAAACTAAGAAAACCCGACATCAAAAGTGGGCCCTGCTTCGTACCAAATTGATCCACATAAAAAATTGCGGCTTATACTAGAGGCTCAAACCCCAACTTACTAGAGCTGCTGAAGATGCGGCGGAGATGCTACATCCTAGTGTTCTATGGTCGACATGATTATGGAAGATAATCCATTGGCGGGAAGCTCACTTATAATTGAGCTCAACAAAGCAATGCAAGGAAGTGTGACGCATTCACTTACACAAATCAGCTATCCTGAAATTACATGGCTGCAATTCAAAGAATTTTTAGTGCAGAGATTTAAAGAAATCGACACTGCGGCAGCTGTTTTGATGAACGCTTACTGCGACCGTCCCAAAAACGGAGAATGCCTTTCAGTATAAGGAAATCGGCGGCTTGTTATCTAAATGAAAATCAATGAACATAGAAGAGATTGCAGTATCCGTAGTATTGGCTTACACTGCGCAGATCGATTACAGGCTGAAGCATCTGGCGTTCACATCAAACATAAAGAGAAGCATTGATCTGCAGCAACAGTTTAAATCGTCTTCTTACGGGTAAAGAAATACGGCAGATAATTACACGGGCGTGGACGTCATAAAGCCTAAAATGTCACCGTTAACAAAAAAAATTTAAAAAAAAGAAAATAAATAAAATTATATTTTAAATTTATATAAGAAAGCAGAGTGAACGTCTAAGGAAATTCAACCACCAAGGAGCTTCCAGCCTCCCAGCAGTGTCGACTAGGGACCGGATCACTACTACTTGCTACAATTGGCTTATTGCATTCACTCCGTTTCATCAGAAAAAACAGTAAAACGTTGATATGCTGACTTCAAACCTGGTCGTAGAGACACTTTAAGAATGAAAAAGCTGTGTGCAAGATGGGTGCCGCGGTTTTTGACTGTTAACGTGTCACAAGTCAATCAAAACAATGGCAAAACTACATGAATTGAACTTCGAATTGCTTCCACTTCTACCGTATTTGTTAGATTGGGCTCCCAGACCAGACCTCAAAAAAATGCTCACCGGTGTGAAATTTGGCTCGAATGAAGACGTTATCGCTGAAACTGAGGCATATTTTGAGGCAAAGGATAAATCGTACTACAAAAGTGATATTGAAATGTTAGAGCGGCGTTGGAATGATTGTGTGACTCTTGATGCAGATAACGTTGATGAATAAAGCCAATTTTGAACCAAAAAAACCGCGTTTTCTTTGTTAGGCCCGGCCTCTTACTAACAACAGCGCAACACCGAAGACGAACAACATCCGCGAAAAGCGTGTAGATGGCTGTGCCGTGGATGAGCCTAACGGAGTATAACTTCAATCCGGTGAGCCCTTTTCTTTTTATTTTTACTCTGGTGCTGAATGTTAATTGATGACAGAAACATTGTCAGCTAGATTTTCTGGAAAAAGAGTTTGTAATGTTAGGAGGTATAGGAAATAATTTTGTTTGTAGTAGATGGAAGATTCTCTCAATTATTCAAATAGGTGAATACAGCCTGCAAGACTTGTTTCATGTGGTTAAGGACGATTTTATAAAATATAATATAAATATTGGTCGTGAAATACTGAACCAGGGTTATAGTATTGTAATTTACGCACAAAAATTCAATATTTTCAAAGCCAAAACTATAAACTCTATTTTGAAGCTTGATAGTTACGAACTCTCATTCAAAATCACATTGAATTAAGTGGCCGTGATAAAATTCGATTATTGGAGATTTTAAAACCATATTCTGTATTATTTATAAATGGGCTTCCGCAAACTCAAATCACAACGGGTCAACTAGAAATACTCCTAATTAATTCCAATAGCACAGTTCAGAGGCGACCATATAGACTAAGCTCAGAAGAAAAGAAACTCGTGAGATGCAAGATAAATGAGTTGCTGTCATCAAATATACTAAGACCTAGCTCTTCCCCATTCGCCAGCCCCATGCTGCTTGTCAAAAAGAAAAATGGCTCTGATAGTCTTTGTGTGGATTATTGCGAGTTAAACTCAACTACAATTTCAGATAAATATCCATTGCCTCTCATATCTGACCAATTTTCAAGGTTGAGTGGCGCTAAATACTTCTCTTGTATAGATATGGCCAGCGGTTTTTATGAAACTCCGGTACATCCCAATTCCATAGAGAGAACGGATTTTGTCACCGCCGAAGGACAATATGAGTTTTGGCTTGAAAAATGCGCCGTCGGTTTTTCAACGATCTGTTATAAAAGCCTTGGGAGAACTAGCCTTTACATATGACGTCATTTACATAGGTGACATAATGATCGTCGCTGAAACTAAGGAGCAAGCGTTTAAAGGTTGCAAATAGTGCTAAAAGTATTGTCAAAAGCAGGTTTTTCTTTTAACATCACAAAATGTTCCTTCCTCAAAAATAAGGTTGAATATCTTGGATATGAAATTGAAGCAGGTGAGTATTCGACCAAATCCACGAAAAGTCGCAGCCTTGATAGAGTTACCTCCCCCAGAATCTGTTAATCAATTGAGACAATTTATTGGATTAGCCTCATACTTTCGGCAATTTGTGCCAGGCTTTTCCGAATTGTTAAAATCGCTTTACGCTATGACTTCTAAAAATAATAATAATTTTAATTGGAAGTCGGAACATGAGCAGATACGTCAAAAGGTTATAACAGATTTTAACTAACAAGCCAGTGCTGACTATCTTTGACCCCAACTTGCCAATAGAATTACATACTGACGCTAGTTTTAATGGATACGGTGCAATTTTACTTCAAAGTATAAATAATAAACCACATGTAAAAGAATATTACACTAAGAGAACATCACCAACCGAATCAATATACCATTCTTACGAGTTGGAAACATTGGCTGTTTTCAATGCAGTAAAATATTTCCGGCATTACTTGTGTTTAGTTCAGCCCGCAGCCGAAGATTCAGCTGATGAGTAGCTGCTTTCTTTATGAAGTTGTAGCTTTATTGTAAATTGCTCTGCGCAGCAATATCTATATACGCTTTTTAATTTTATCGCCTATCGCCTAATTTGATATTTTCCTCTTTTGCCTTATCCATTAAAGTTAGTTGCAAAAATTCGTTCGATAGAAACACACCTTTCTTTGTGGTGCGGCAAATTCGTGTCGTGTCAAATAAACCAAATTTATTTAATCAATATTCGTTTTTTATTTCGAAAAGGTAATGAAAAAGCACATTAGCTAACATAATTTTGGTGACCCCGACGTGATCAAACAAATAATTTATTTTTTTTTATTTGTGCACGGTTGATTGTATATACATACAATTGAAATGTTATTCTCGCCTTCGCTTTCGCCGTTTGTTTTGCTGCGCTGGTACAACAGATCGTTGTTGTTGTTTTAACAAGCCACCGGTAAACATACATTCGTTGCTTCATGCACATTATTTTGTGCAAATAAAATATTAAAAACAAAAATAAATATATATTGGTAAAGCCGTGTGTGAAAATACAACTGAAGCTATGCTGGAAAACTATTAAGGCAGTTACAATTCAACAGCTGAAAGAGTATCAATATGATGAGTGTAAGAAGCAATCAAACTTGCTGTTGTGAAAGGACAAACAAAACGGAAGAATGCATTCACTTTGGTTCATAATTTTTTGGAGGAGTTAGAGTTTGACGAAATTGGGAGCCAATTGTGCGATGATTTCGAGGAATTATGCCTCTCAATAAAAACCACAATTCTACGGGAAATCGGTAAGCGTAAAGTTGCTAAATTTGCCATACTTAACAATGCGCCCAGAGCTAGCTACTAAGCCTAGTTCTGTCTTAGCTCAAAGGAGGTCATGCTTGCCGGAACTCAAGCTTCCAGAATTTAGTGGCGGCTACACCGAGTACGCCGAATTTAACGCGCTGTTCAAAACCATCTTCGATAAAGACACTGAGCTGTCAGATATTGAAAAGTTGCAACACCTGAGGTCGTGCCTAAATGGCCCTGCCTTAGAAACCATACGGTTGCTCAAAATCAGCAATGCCAACTCTCACGTGGCTTTGGAATCGCTCAAAAATAGATTTAATAATAAGCGTCTAATTTTCCAGGCACACATAACTGAGATTCAAGGGCTTTCAAAGATTGAGACTGCTTCCTCTTCTAAACTCCGTGCCATGTCTGATAAGTTCAACGCAAACTTGCGTGCTATGAAGAACATGGGCACACTCGATCAGATTGCCAGCTGCATCATCATACATAGCCTTCTACAAAGAGCCCACCGCTGCAATTTCTGGCAGCCATCAGGTTGAAAAAAGTAGAAATGTTACTCACTCAACTAGAAATTTTGTCGCTACTAACACATCATCAGCCAATGGTTCCGTGTTTTGCAATGACACAAACCAAACTCGACTACGTGAAGCTAAGAGACTCGCTCTTTGATTAAACTGTCTCAAACCTGGTCATCAGATGCGTAGTCTTCATTTTAACACGCAACCCACCATGTCTCGTGCAGAGAGCCACCTTATGTCATTCAAACTGGTTCTAACACATTGTTATCGTCGAAAGACCTTTCGTTGCAAGGCCTTTCATCTGCTTGTGCTTCTTTAACTGTCCAGAATCTCAGTTCCGAACGTGTGTTGCTTGCCATTGCTGTTCCATGCCGTGCACTGGTCAATTCAGGCTCGCCTTGCATATGCGCTGCAATTTCGGCGTTGGTTGCGCCTATCATAACCGACAATCAACCTAGCCTGACGCTAACCACGGAACAATGGAAGATTTCACCTAACATAAAATTGGCTGATCCTGATTTCTGCAAGCCCCAGAGGATTGACCTGCTAATCGGAGCTTTTTCGATCTTCTCTTTGTTGGCCAGATAAAATTGGCTGCTGGCCTTCAATTGCTGCAAAAAACCCGATCGGGGTGGATAGTTTTCGATGGCGACTCGAGGCCTCACAAGGCAATATCACTCGTGGCTCAATCTACAGAGCATACAACGAGCGAACCTGAAGTTTCTCTAAATGCCATTGTTCGGCAGTTTTGGGAAGTGGAAAGTTTTGATAAATTCAGTTGCAAATACACCAAGGAAGAGCTTGATTGCGAAGCTCACTTCAAGGCAAATTTTACTCGGCTGCCTTCAGGTGAATATTCAGTTCGGTTGCCTATGAAGCAGAGTGTGAATCTTCTGGGGAATTCCTACCAGCAAGCCTATCATCGCTTTCTCAATTTAGAAAACAAGCTCGAACGTCGACCGTAGCTCAAGGCCCAGTATTCCTCATTTGTTCATGACTATTTGGAATTGAAACACATGTCACTTGTGGATTCAAGCGCATATAGTCTATGCAAATTCTATTTACTACACCATTGCGTCCTAAAAGAAGACAGCACCACTACCAAGCTGAGGGTGGTCTTTGATGGTTCGGCCAAATCTTCATCAGACCAACCTTGCAGCCAAAGCTGTTCAACACATTGCTACAATTTCGCACACTTCCAGTCGCCTCAACCGGCGACATCTGCAAAATGTATCGGTGCGTCCGAGTTAGCAGTCCTGACAGCTATTTACAGTGCATCCTATGGCGTGATTCACCGCAACAAAGAATTGAAGTTTTTCGTCTCGATACAGTCACCTTCGGCGAAAATCCGGCCTCGTTTCTTTCCGTGCGAATCATGTTTAAATTGGCAATTGATGAAAAATTCTAGTTCCCTATCGGCTCTAAGATAGTACTACGTGATTTTTATATTGACGACCTTATCACAGGCTGCAACTCTGCGGCTGAAGCATTAGAAATCATGAGTCAAACTACTGGCCTTCTCGAAAGGGGTCATTTTAAGCTCAGGAAATGGTGCTCTAATGATCCTGAGATGCTACAACTGATTCCAGAATTCAACATCAGATGTCATGTTGTTTTCTTTCTCAACGATGCAATTTGTTTCTAAGCCAAGAAAGCGCTCTGTTTTGTCCACAATAGCACGTTTTTATGACCCCTTTGGTCTGATTTGCCCAGTGATAACAATGGCTTAAATCTTTCTACAGCAAATCTGGAGAGAAAAACTTGATTGGGATGAGAGTCTACCTGCATCGCTGAACTCGTTGTGGCTAAGTTTGTCTGCTGACATAGGTTGCACTCTGAAGCTACAGTTTCCTCGACTAGCTATTTGGCCGAGGAGCGTTGTTGAAATTCATGGGTTCAGCGATGCCAGCATCGACACTTATGGAGGCTGCATTTATGTTACGTCACTGTCACAACACCAGCGTATCTCCCATCTTTTATGTGCCAAGTTTCGAGTGGCACCACTAAAACACTTAAAATTCCTAAATTGGAGCTGTGTGCAGCTGCCCTGCAAAACCCAGCCTTTTCGCGAAGTCCAGCAAATGAATCTGTTTTCATACCCATATTATTGTTGGTCAGATTCAGCAGTAGTGTTGTCATGGCTTAGAGAAGAACCGTGGTTCCCCAAGGTGCCATCCTGCTAACAATTTATCGAGAGGTGCATTTCCTAGTGAATTGTTGGCATCACTCGCTTTTGACTCGTGGGCCAGATTTTCTTATCGAGGATAAATCTCAATGGCCAGCAACTTGCCTCTCAGTAAATCAACTTCCGGAGATAAAGAAAAGGGTTCTCATAGGACTAGTGGGAACGGTTGATCGTACAATGGGCTGTAAATTTATGAACTCATGGGACAAGCTTAAGCGAGTGTTTGCGTACACCTACCAATTTATTCGTCGCATCAGGCATCCCTGTCTTCATCGCCTCCCTTGCGTCTATAATGGACAATACTGGACTTTTGCGTGTTGGAGGGCAGTTAAAAACTTGTGCTTTGCCATATACAACATCTAATAATATTGCCACGATAGCATCCGGTAACGCGCGAGTTACCACCCCATCACCTGCCCCTGAAAAGCCACCAAGAGCCGCAACACCTTAAGGCCGATGACACCAGCACAGCCATGCTAAGCATATACCATTACACAACAAACGACCAACAGCCAAAAACCTGCAAACTGCTGACGATGCGGCGGCAACGCATCCGCTGCACTCAAGCATATGCCATTACACAACGAAACGGTCAACAGCCGAAAACCGGCAAATCGCTGACAAAGCGGCGGCAATGCATCCGCCGCACTCAATCGAAATGTGTAACAGTAGAATAAGTTATTCTTTATAAATAGAGCTGTTGTACAGCTAATAAGTTAGTCTTAAGTTAACGACAAATAAAACAACTTGTGAACGAAAACCCGCTTAACTCTCCTAATTGGCGCAGTCGGTAGTTCCGTAAAAAGTCCGCGTGTGATAAAAGAAAAATAACAAATATAATACAATACCAAAGGACACATAACAAACAAGGAATAGCAAGGAACCAAAAAGGAAAAGAAAAGGAAAAGGAAAAGGAAAGGAAACACAAAGATTGAAGTTACACCGGACAACGGAATGGAAAGATACTCAATTCTCTTGGCATGCTTGTAAGTAACGATTTCAAAATTCACATCCTAAAGTAGTTTAAAATAACTTAAGCTCTCTAAACTCCCTAAATTCATAACACGTTACCATAAGCTGCGTTTCAATAATTCCGCCGTATAAAAAAAAAATATATAATATAATATATATATATAGTGAACTCATACACCAAATTAAGCATATATAGTAAATGTTACATACAATATAAACAGTGCAAAAGAAATTTTTTACACGGTAGTTCCCACGCCAAATCGAACTGGGAATACGCGTCAACCTGTCAGTGAGACAAATCGTACCGTAGTAAGGTAATAAAATACTCTAAACCGGAATAATACGATCCTCCCTGGTTTGACTACCAAAGTAAAATAAAACAATAAAGAAAAGAATATATTACAAAAAAAAAAAAATAAAAAAAAAATAATAAAAAAAAAAAAAGAAAAGAAAAAGAATTGAATCGAAACAAATTTTCACCGGTGTATGAAGAACACTTTTACTATCTAACACATTACTGTAAATGAAAAAACTCAGATTTTTGCCATACAGAAAAGGCACACTCAGAACCCAAAATTTAAAAAATATTGAGGAAAATACTTGGGAAGAACCTTCTCTAATGAATCCAATCGAAAACCCAGTACCCCTTCCAAACACTACCCCCACAATGGAAGCCGACCTCTTTACGCGAACACGTATACCAGACCCTATTACACAATTAGCAGAATATAGTGGTGGGCCAAAACAACTCAATAGGTTTATCAACAACGTCGAAAAGATACTAATGCTCATACGGGGCACTGATAAAACACCATACGGGCAAGTACTATTGGCAGCAATACGAGACAAAATAGTAGGTGAAGCTAACGATTACCTCGACAATATAGATACACCACTAATGTGG
Source organism: Stegana nigrithorax (assembly GCA_037044495.1). NCBI lineage: Eukaryota > Metazoa > Arthropoda > Insecta > Diptera > Drosophilidae > Stegana > Stegana nigrithorax. The sequence continues at coordinate 9,069 of JBAMBQ010002196.1, forward strand.
GACGACATAAAAAACAATTTAATTAATAAATACTCCGACACAAGACCAGAGCAAACGCTCTTATTTGCCTTACATAGCCTACGCCAAGGTAGCGGCAGCTTCGAATATTTTTATGACCAGATAGCCGAACTACAGACAGCCCTCTTTAACAACGCAAATCGTAATAACACAATCCCAAGCGTAACACAAGCAAAAAAAGAATTACATGCTAAAAGCTGCTTAACAGTTTTTATTATGGGACTAAAAGAACCTATGAGGTCAAAAATAAGGGACAAAGAGCCAGCTTCACTGGAAGAAGCTAAAGCTATGTGTACACGCCAATTAGAAAACGAGCGTATGGATAGGAAATACGACGCACCTTACCAACCTTACCACTATAATAATCAGGGCAACTTTCGCCGCAACAACCAGTATAGCTATCGAAATGGAAACCCTAAGCAGCATAACCCATTCCAAACAAACTACAGAAATTACTCTCAGGGTGGTGTACAATGGAACCACCGGGGTAATCAGCACAATAATCAAGTTAGGCCTCAAAATTATACCAATAACCCCGGACGATCAACCATACCGCATGGTCCGAATAACCCCACACCCCGTTGGCCAGCTATCAAATCCACACCTAGTTCGAGGGGTATTAGACAAAATGCAGAACTTAATGAAGTTGAAACTACCTTCTATAATAATGAACATAACAATCAATTCGCAGTACACAATGAAGAATCTAACATCGAACTCACTAATATTGAAGAACAGGGAAATTTTTTAAAACTGGCCTCCAACAGGCCCACGGCTATATAGACCCCACTAAACCCGGGTCATTTTTACCATATATACTTATTTCATCTCCATTTGGTCGCCCCCTTAAGTTTTTAATCGACACCGGAGCTTCTGCTTCCTTTTTGAACCCCGTATTCATATCACCCAACCATAACCTAGACTGTTCTACAGTGACCATCAAGACGGTCCTTAACACCTATAAAGTTAATCAGAAAGGTAGATTTCCAATATTCAAGGAATTCAACGAAGAAGGTAACTGCGAATTTCTCGCATTTAAATTCCATAATTTCTTCGACGGACTAATTGGCATGGACCTGCTCAAAAAACTAAAGGCTAACATCAACCTAAAAGATTTGCAATTAACAACACCTAAAGTATCCCTTCCTTTACTCATAAAAGACAATACAAACTTTAGGGTACAAACTATCCATGCTCTCTCAAAAGCAGTTGTCCCAATTCCGGTGGACATACCAAATGGCGAGTTCCTCTGCAACCCTAAAAAAATTTTTGGCAAACTACAAATCTCCCCAGGTCTTTATCTAGCCTCAAATTCAATAAGTTTTATGGAGGTTACTAATCATTCCAACGCTGACATTAATTTTCTTTTCGAGGACCCAATCGAGACAGAACCTTTCGATCAATCGCAGTTTTTCGAATTCCATAACATAGTCATAGATAATGAAACGGATTCAGACCCTATAGACATAACAAATCTTGTAAAAATGAACGACCTAAAAGAAATAGAGAAAAACGGTTTAATTAAAATATGTAAAAAATACAAAAACGTATTCTATAGGGAAAAGCAGAACCTAACATTCACTAACAGAATTAAACACACAATTAAGACCACAGAAGATACACCGATATATACAAAATCCTATAGATACCCATATATACATAAAGAGGAAGTTTGCTCCCAAGTAAACGAAATGTTGAAACAAGGTATTATCAGACCAAGCTACTCTCCTTGGAGTTCCCCCGTCTGGATAGTCCCTAAGAAAGCGGACGCAAATGGCCAAAAGAAGTGGAGAATGGTCATCGACTATAGGAAATTGAATGAGAAAACCGTTTCAGACCGATACCCAATTCCAAATATCAACGAAATATTCGACAAGCTGGGTAAATGCATGTATTTCTCTACTCTAGATCTCGCTAGCGGATTCCATCAAATCGAGATGGAACCACAAGATATACCTAAAACCGCCTTTACGGTAGAAGGTGGCCACTATGAGTATCTCAGAATGCCTTTCGGGCTGAAAAACGACCCGGCAACATTCCAACGTGTCATGGACAACGTCCTAAAGGAACTTATAGGTAATACTTGTTTAGTATACCTAGATGACATAATAGTCTTTTCCACTTCATTAGATGAACATTTACTAAAACTCGAAAAGGTGTTTCAAAAACTCCAAGACTCAAATTTCAAAATCCAATTACAGAAATCACACTTCCTACGTAAAGAAATAGGGTTCTTAGGACATATTATTACACCTGAAGGCATTAAACCTAATCCAGACAAAATTCATGCAGTCATAAAATTCCCAATACCCAAAAACCAGAAGGAAATTAAATCATTCTTAGGCCTCGTAGGCTACTACAGGAAATTTATCAAAGACTTCGCGAAGCTAACAAAACCCCTTACGATTTGTCTAAAAAAGGGTAACAAAGTTACTCATTCCAAAGAATTCATTGACGCCTTTGAAACTTGCAAACGCCTACTGTGTAACGACCCTATTTTACAACACCCCGACCTTTCAAAACCATTCATACTTACAACAGACGCGAGTAACTTCGCAATGGGCGCCATCTTATCCCAGGGTAATATTGGCAGCGATAAACCTATCTGTTTTGCAAGCCGAACATTGTCGGAAACGGAAACAAGATATTCAACAATAGAAAGGGAACTATTTGCAATCGTGTGGGCCACAAAATATTTTCGACCGTACCTTTTCGGTAATAAGTTTACTATTGTTACAGACCATAAGCCTCTTACATGGTTAATGAGTCTAAAAGAACCAAATTCAAAACTAGTACGTTGGCGGTTGAAACTCGAAGAATTTGACTACCAAATCGTATACAAAAAAGGGAAAAGTAATACAAATGCCGATGCCCTCAGTAGAATCTTAATAGAAGCAAATTTCAGCGACTCCTTATCAAACTTAGGAACAGGAGACTGTTCAATTCACTCCGCAACAGAACAATTAAACGATGGAATCCCTATTTCCGAAAAACCTTTGAACGAATTCAACATCCAAATCATATTAGAAGAAGACCCTCATCACCAGGTTATTAACATGGTCCCTCACAAAAATAAACTAAGGCGCATTATTAAAATGCCCCATTTTGACGAAAACCAGATAACAGAACTCCTAAAGAAATATCTAAAACCAAATAAAATGGTTGCGATTCACACAAACAATACCATCTTCGCATTGATTCAATCCTCGTTCACAAAATTCTTTTCACATACTAAACTATACCGCATTATTAGATGCACAACTAAGGTAG
>JBAMBQ010002202.1:0-18992 GCA_037044495.1 Stegana nigrithorax
CTCATTTCATACGGAACATTAGTATTGCTAGATATATCCATCTTAACCAGGAATTATAAATTTCTGCAACGAACTCTGGACGCGGCGAGCATACCTCGGCTAGCCAGTTCGTTACAACATGTATGGGTGATATGAGTCTTCATCATTGATCATAGAATTGAATTTTAGCGAAATGAACAGTAAGGCTTGTAAAGTTTTTAACTTACATATAAATGAAAATGGTACAATTTTGAGGTGTTCTACTATCGGGACTGTCTTGTAAACCATATTAATTGTTGTATAGAAAACAACTCCAGTAATTATTTTTAAACTTAATTCCTAACATTTTAAGCAGCAGTTTTATTTTAAAAGTGTGTTTACATGGCAACGCACATTGACATAATTTTTTTTGTTGAGATATTTGTAGTATTTATGTAGTAATGGTTATTTATATTGGATGTATTTATGTTAATTCATAGTATATGATTAATCGTCAATCTATTCCCTCATTTTCTCGTTGTCGTCTATTCGCGTCTTTACTTGCCGTTATCGTTTTTGCAAGTCGTTTTCTCGTCCTTGTCTTCTTCTTTCTCTTCACAGTCACAGTCCGTATTCCAAGGGTTACCAAACTCATTCTCACATATACATTTATTGTTTTGCCCGGTACCTCGAATTTCGCATTAAGCAAAAAGTACTCTACACATTCTCATCATGTTAAAACTTAACTACTGCGATCTGGCATGCACTATTTGCCACTAGTTGGGCGTCTTTCCTTCAGCTACTCTCAATGGGATTAATGGGTACTTAAGTATGTGCCGTAATAGAGCGTTCTAAAGGAAGCCAGGTCTATCACATCCACTTGATGACGGCTGATAATAGTTATGCATCATGTCATTATTGCGGGGCTTTACTAAGACTTGCTCTGTTGGATCATGATGCAAGATGGTTAAGATGGATCGGGAGAAGGGACCCAACCCTATTAAATGAGAACTCCCTTTACCCAAGGCGTCATACGATCACACGACCCGTGCTTATTAGTTGGCAGCTAGAGGATAAATGAGTTATATTATAAAGGAGCTACCAAAATACCGGATTTAATAAAATTTAAGTAGGAGCCGAGTAGGCTCTCATCAATAACCGGGCTATTAATTGCATAGACAACCGTCCGACCCGATCGTTTAAATTTAATAAAACGCCGATTTTATATTTTTTTTTTTTTTTGAAGCGAGCTAAATCGCGGGAAAGCCATTCTGGCCTATCAAACTGTTGAGTAACTCAGAGTTTCGATAAACATTTATTGAAATGTTTCTATAAAGTCGTATTAAAAAATGATATAGCCTGTTCAATATCACCTCTGGAACTCATAACTGACCCATCTGTATTTGAAAGTAAAAGGCTCAACCTATAAAAATAAAATTTTTTGAAACAAAAAGTCTTTACAAATTTTACAGTGGGTTAACAAATAAAGGAAGACTTGGAATGAAACTCCAGCTGAAGAATGGGGTGATAACTATCTTCAGAGGCAGATAATGGACTGATCCAACTTAATGAATCATTAGTGGGAAAATTAGTAAAAACCAGGTCTAGCAAACAATTTTTGGTATTCCTTATAAAGTTAATTTGTTCATGTGAATTGTGAAGAATTGAATCAATAAATGAACACGAAGCTGCGGGTACAAGACCATTTGATAGATCAGAAAGTGATCACGAGAGGGTGATTAAAATCTCCCACGACCAATAAATAGTCAGGGCTATCATGAAGGGAATGAATGGTTTTTATTAAATCTGCATGAACCAAATAATCTGTCTCTACAGAAGTAGGCGGAATATAAGAACAATTAACAAAGTGCGGGTACCAAAAGGTATTTAAACACAGAGAAACTCAATATTGCTAGGACACGGAATGTCCATGAAATCAGCACAGAGGGACGACCTAATTGAAATGAGAATACCACCACCTTTTCTATCAAGCCTATCGTTTCTAAAAGTCACAAAATTGCCATTTAGAACTTCAGAATTCAAAATCTCCGGCCAGATCCAAGTTTCATCGAAAACTATAATATCAGCATCAAAAGAAAAACTATCAAGGTATAACTATTGAAGCTTCGAGTTGAGACCTCTAACATTTTGAAAAACAAGAAACAGGGTAGACGGCAGAGAACAATTTATTTGATTTGCTTTACCGCCTTTTTTTCGTTTTTTTGCTTTGAAACTACTTTTTCAGCAACATTATCAGCCAATGGTGCCTTTTTCCGTTCTTTGTAGTTGTATTCATGAACAATACAGTTACTCGGCCAAATGTCGGGTTTAAGCAGTTTTTGAAAGTAATTAACAGGAACAACAATTTCAAAAGATGATATTGCGCTTTTGTAAGTAAATTTTAATGTAATGATTTACATCAATTTCAGTAGTGTCAGCAGCTAGCCGAAATATAAACACACACTAACTATATCATAAGTTTCAAGTTTAGAATCTAACGACTTATTTAAAGACGAGATTATGAATTAAATTTATAAAAATTAATGTTTTTAATGATCATATCGGCAATTTTAACATTGAGATCAGCACAAACGACATGAGCGAGATTATCGCACAGCCAACAGGTCACGGTCACTGCACTTTCCTCAAGTGATTTTTTGGATTTATCATAGAAACAGGCCATATTAATATAAAAAAAAAAATAAGATTATATTAAGTGTAAAACAAAAAATAAAAATAAAATGAGAAAACTAAATAACACAAGTTAAAAAATAACAACCCAACATATTTGCAATTAAAACGGCATCATACATTAAAGTTAGATACGTGGAATTCCATGAAAGCAAGAAAACCCTCCATCTCATTATTTGGTATCAAAGCCGATCTGGGTACGTGTTTCACTAGCTCGAGGTTTTCTGAGTTCTGTTCTGCGCAGGAAATAAAATTCCACTTAGTTACGACTGCAAACTACAGAGGATGCCCTGTCTTTAAACAACTAAAAGCAGGCATCACACAACAAAGACAAATCTATAGGCAACAACTGATAAAGTTTTCCAGTATCGAAAAACATATGCTATGCTGATGCAGTTCACCCACATCCCCATGATAATGATATTGCTGTAAATAACGATAAGTTGGCAAAAAGTGATCAAAAACGCACAAATGATGATATTAATCTCGAGGAAAACCCAAACGTCATCATCGAATCTTTGCTAACAAACTTAACTCAATGCATGATGGCTATGCAAAACATGCTGCAGGAACTAGTTGAAAGCCGAAACAAAATGTTGCGGGTTCTTATCGTATTAAAATGTCCGACCTAATAATTTTATTGTGGAATGCTATCGGAGTCTCTCAACACAAACTTGAGCTTCGTAATTTTTTTGGCAACAGCGCCGATGTTATGTTAATATGTGAAAATTTCCCAAGTTCCTGGTTTAAAATTCCATAGCAAAAATTACCCCGACCAAAAAGCGCACGGTGGAACTGGTTTTCTTATTTGCAATCGTATAAAACATCTTGCACTGGAACAAGATTCTTTGAACAACATCTTTTGGCGTAGCGCAATATCAGAGGTATGCTTCCCAAAATTTTTCAACATGCTTGGACCTCGTTTTCTTGCAGCATGGGATTTTAATGCTAAACATCCGGATTGGGGTTCTCGACTAATAAACCCAAAGGGAAGACAGTCATATGGCTCTCTTATAGACCCTAAAAACCATATAAACTTTGCTTTATCGGGAAGGCATACATACAGGCCAATTGACCCAAAAAAATTCCAGACCTCATCGATTTTGTGGTAACTCGGAACATACCTCGCTATAAGATAAGCTACTGCGGCTACTTCAGATCCTCCATCTGAGCACTCTCCAGTGTTCTTCAACTTAGTGGAAAGCCCCCAACCTATCGACCCACCAATAAAACTTACATCGTACAAAACGTATTGGCTAAAGTATAACAAATACATTAGTCCACATTTGGCACTCGCGCCATCCTTGAGCTCCTATGAAGTCGTCAATACCGCAGCAGAGAACTTTAATTCAATACTAGTGGCTGCCAAAAAAATCTCTACTCCTGCTGCCAAAACGGATCGCAAAAGACACTATACCTATTCTAATAATGAAATTCAAAGCTTAATTACCGAAAAACAACGCCTAAGACGTGAGTTCTAGGCAACAAGATCCCCTGCAACCAAGCAGCACTTCCTTGCAGCCAAAAAAAACTTTGAGCAAGCATTTAGCCGGAAAGAAAATTAGCTACAATATCAATATATAGATAGCCCGCAAATAACTCTAAACACACATTATGGAGGGCACAAAGAGCTCTAAAATCTCCGATGAAGCAGATGTATCGTTATGGAATCATTTAGGTACTTGGGCTCGTAACGAAGAAGACAAAGCAATCATAGTTTCCATCCATCTCAGTCAAATCTTTCAATCAAACGACTCATCAATTAGATTTCTGATTCCAGAAAACTGTGGAGTAAAGTATCTTTCGATCTCACCAATAAAAATCCAGTTAAGGGATTTTAAAGAGCTTATCAAAACCAAAATAACAATTAAAAAATCTCTTGGGCATGACCTTATATCCCCAAAACTGATAATAGAACTTCCACACAATTCTCTCCAGTTTCTGACAGTACTCGTCAACGTTTTCCTTCGAATCGGATTCTTTATGAAATTCTGGAAAAAATCGGTAATTGTAATGATTAATAAGTCAGGAAAGGACAAAGCGTTACCAGAATCATACAGACCGATCAGCCTATTCCCGTGAATGCAAAAAGTATTCGAAAAATTAATAGTTCAAACGGTCTCAACACTTGCAAACCAATAACATCATTCTAAACCATCAATTTGGCTTTCGGAAAAATCACGGCACTATCGAAGAAGTAAACCGCATTACAAACGAAATCAAGACCGCTTACGAGCGCAGGGAATACTGCTCACCGTTTTTCTTGATATCACCCAAGCTTTTGACCGAGTATGGCACGACAGCCTCATATATGAAGTCCAAAATTTGCTACCACAAAATACCCACAGGGTACTTGTCTCTTATTTGACACACAGAATATTTTCTGTACGGCAACGAAACTTCATCCAAATCTAGCCGCAGTTCCTCAGGGTAACGTGCTAGGTCCGCTTCTCTATCTTATTTTCACGTCCGATAATCCCACATGCCCATTTTTGATGATTTAAATTTTTGCTGATGACACAGCGATACTTGGAAGCTTCCAATGCTCACTCACAGCGTCTAGAAGGATACAATATTATATTAATCAAATTGAGGTTTGCTTGGCAAATTGGTGCATCAAAGTCAATGATCAAAAATGTAAACACGTAACTTTCAATCTTAATCGAGAGACGTGCCCGACAGCCAGCCAACGCATGGACTAGTAATATAGAGATCATCCAGCGAGCCCAGTCGAAGATACTTAAAACCATCACCGGTGTACCATGGTATATCCGAAACGCAAACATTCATCGATATTTAAATGTTCTACTCGTCGAAACTATCATAGCCGAGGGACAGACGGTATACTTCTTAAAATTGACTCACCACAAAAACCCCCAAGCCTGGTCATTGATTACGTGTTTCCTTAAGACAAAGGGAGGCATCAAACAAAATCTGATTCTTGCCCTAGTTCTGTTCTTTCAAATAGCATAGATATTGTTGTTCAACAAAATTCTGTCATCTTAAATAGTGTTCCCCTCGAATCTTAGCCGTTAATTGTGATTCCCCCAACTAAAGCTGTCTTTATATCTCGGCTAGCTGCTGGCACTACAGAAGTTAATGAAAGTCATCACAAAAGGGCAATATCATCTTCTAAAATTATTGTTCCTGTTGGTCATCTACAAAAACTGCTTCAACCCGACTTTTGTCCAAGTAATTGTATTGTTCATGAATACAACTACAAACATGGGAAAAGGACACCATTAAATGTCAATATTGCTACTAAAGTGGTCAAACACCACACTACACTTCAAATCAAGTGAATTATTCTCTGCCACCTACTCTGTTTCTTGTTCTTTCAAACTAATAGAGGTCTCAATTCGAAGCTTCAGCAATTATATCTTGATAGTTTCTCTTTTGGGGCTGATATTTCCGTTGAAACTTGGCTATGGCATGAGATTTTAACCCTCATCCTGTAAAAAAAAAGTAACGAATAAAATACAAAATTCAAATTTGCAAATGCCAAATTTTGACCAATCCAATTTTACTAGTTTAATTACTTTTTGTTGCAAGTAAAACATAAAATTTCTACATTTGAATGACTTTTGCACACAAATTATAGGGTGATTTTTTAAAAGTTATAGGAAAGTTTTTAAAAAAAAACACATAAAATTCAGAAAAATGCATGAAACCTTTATTTGAATCGATAGTACGGTCCATATAATTTAATGTTTGAAGATTATTTCATGCAAATGTTGACCTTGACTGCGCCTCGAATGGTCCATCCGCTTAGTCCAATTTTGGCATACTCCTTCCAATATTTCGGCCGGTATCTCAACAATAAATGCTTCAATGTTGTCTTCCAATGCGTCAATTGAAGCGGGATTGTCTGTATAGACATGAGCTTTAACATAGCCCCACAAATAGTCTAAAGGCGTTAAATCGCATGATCTAGGCGGCCAATTGACCGGTCCCGAACGTGAAATAAAATGTTCACCGAACTCGCCTCTCAATAAGTCCATTGTTGCGCGTGCTGTGTTTCATGTGGCACCGTCTTGTTGAAACCACATGTCATGCAAGTCAAGCTCTTGCATTTTGGGCAAAAAAAAGTTGGATATCATCTCACGGTAGCGCTCACCATTCACAGTTACGTTACGATTCGCATCATCTTTGAAGAAGTACGGTCCAATGATGCCACCAGCCCATAAACCGGACTTTTTCTGGATGCATTGGTAGCTCTTGCAATGCTTCTGGCTGATATTCACTCCAAAATCGACAATTCTGCTTATTTACGTACCCATTGAGCCAAAAATGAGCTTCGTCGCTGAACACAATTTTTCGGTAAAAAAGTGAAAGTGAACTTTCTTAACAGAGTACGCATTTTGATAATAAAATTCAATAATTCGCAAGCGTTGTTCGTTTGTAAGACGATTCATGGTTAAATTATAGACCAAATTGAAGATGTTTGACAGTGAAACAAAACACGAAACGTGCGTCAGCTGTTTAAACCAGTGTTGCCAAAAAGACAATAGCTATAAAATCACCCGTTAGTTACAATTCGTACATTTGGTATTAAATTCAGAACTATTAGACTTTTTTTCACAGAAGTGACAGCGGCCTCTCTTTGTATTTTTCTCAACTTGCGGAACATGTAGCTTCCTAGCGACAGCGTAATATGGTTGTGTCTTACGCTGGTGCTTTTCATCATTCAAAAATTAACTCTGAACTCTAAATCATTCAAAAATTAAAAAAGGAACTCTGAGTAAAAGACAGGTTTTTTATCTCATGTCCAAAATATGTGGTGGTAGAAACACCTTATTTTTTCGGAATGTCCCAACTATAGTGATTTTCTTTTTTAGAAGCTCAGCAGCAACATCGTATGAGGTAAAAAACGTTATCGCATTATATTTCGGCCTTTGAGCCCTTCTGCAAGTTCAAGGACCACTCGCATTCCTTGGTTCTTTTCAGGAGCGCAATTACGATTTCGTCCGATATACACTTGCATAGACCAAGCATAGTTGGTATTAGTGTCGCACAGTGCCCAAATTTTAATTCCGTATTTCGCTGGCTTCGAAGGAATATTATGCCTAAAAGGGCATTTGCTACGATATGCCACTAGCTGGATTATACATAATCTTCAAATTATTAATCCATTTATCCCACACAACTCTAATAGGTGTCAGCTTAACGCGAGTTCGCCGATCCGCCCTATCTGATTTATCATCGAATCGAAGAACTCTGCTAAGATTTTGGAATCTGCGTAACGACATTGTTGTTTTGAATATGGGCCTTCCTTTCACATCGTCCCATAAACATTTCGTTGCTTCACCAGAAAAGCGATAAAAGCCACCTTATAACAGCAATCCAAAATATGCCTTCAAGGTTGCATGGTTAATTTCCCTCCAATCTTCTCCAAACACTTTGATACCTGTGTAGTAATAGTAGTAATGTATGAATAAGTTTGTAATGCGCAAAGTTTTTGAAAATACGATGAAAACAGCCTTCCATATTTGTCATATTCATAATAATAATAAAAATATTTGCATGTCCTTTGTCATAAATAGCTCAAATGTAGATTTGATATCAGTAACCCGTGAAATGGCGTACTGAGTTGGCCCTGGAGTAGTAGAAATAATGTTTCCATCGGTTTTCCTACCAACCAATGAGCTGCCACATTTGTCGTACCAAATTGTTTTTTTGTCCTTAGAAATAAAACCAGAAGATGGGTCTTCTTCTCGCCCTAGAACAGGAAATTGTTGTGCATCGGAGCAAGTACTTTCTCTCTCGGATATGGCATTATATGTTACTGATCTTTCATCTGATGAAATTTCGAAATCATCAAGAGATTCGCTCAGCAGTTCTTCTATTTGGCGTCGACTTAGAACGGCCAACTAATTGAATTTTATTCATATAGACACTTTATGGAAAAGTTTAGTCATATTTTTATACATACCCTTTTTCATGGCTTTTTCTTTTTCTGAGCAAAGTTGCTGTTATTATTTATTATTTTTTTTGACTTTCACACTTCACAACCCGCGACTGCAGTAGAACTAGAAACGCACGCACAATGACGAAAGTGCACTGCCTAATGTCGAATATTATTCACTTTCTAATGTTTTTGGAATGATAAAACAAATGTACATAGGCTGGGGATTCCCCAAAATACAAAAAAAAAAACAACACATACTGTGCAGCCGTTATTGTCTCGAATGTTGCTACAGCATCACATAAAAATTTGTGCAAATGGGTGATTTCCCGATAAACGAAAATCAAAACACACAGTGTAAATGTTGCTTGCAGAAATTATTGAAAATTGTATTGGGCAAAATTTGCCGAAAATACAGGATGAGGGTTAAGTTGTGAAGTTCTAAATAACAACTTTCTGAGTTTTAGAAAATACCTATGTCTGAAAAGGTGGTGGTATCCTTATCTCAGTTAGATCGTCCTCTGTGCTGATTTATGTAGTGGATATTCTGAGTCCTAGCAATATTGAGTTTCTCTGTGTTTAAATATCATTTGGTACCTGCACTTTGTTACTTGTTATTATATTCCGCCTACTTCTGTAGAGACAGATTACTTGGTTCATGCAGATTTAATAAAAACCATTCGTTCCCTTCCTGTTAGCACTGACTATTTATTGGTCTTGGGAGACTTTAATCTCCCTCTAGTGTCGTGATCACCTTCTGATCTATCAAATGGTCTTGTACAGCAGCTTCGTGTTCATTTCTGTTTTCAATTGTTGTCAATTTACTACTTTTATTTCCACAACTTAAACAATTCATTTATTACTTGATGATATTGTTACCTTATACTTCAACTAGTTGGAATTAGAAATTAGCTATCAAGCTGATTTTCACATTCAATGATGTCTATAAGCTGGACTATTGACTGAAATCCGTTATGCCCTAGAATTTTCAGCCGAGATCACGAGAAAGATCAGCAAAGATGATCACGAGAAATTATCAAAAAATAATTCATAATTCGTTTTACACTTACGTTTTGTAAGTATGCGATGTGGCGCAATCGGTAAAGCGACGGAGAAAGTTTTTTTTCATTTCTACACACTGCCTGTTCGGTGTTTCAAAAATTGCTGCCGGAAAGAATTTTTTTTTAATTTTAATTTTTTAATAATATTCCTTATTTTAATTTATTTACTTATTAGTATGTATTCTTTTATAAAGTTTTTTTTTAAATTGCGATTGAAAATGCTTAAACGCGACACACGAGAAAGCCAACTGCCAGCAGCTGCTGGCAATTAAGGCACAATTAGTGAAATAGAGTGCACAAATAAAATTAATTAATTTAAATAAAACCAAAATTGCGATTAATAACAAATGTCATGCATGTGAATATTAATGAATCGTAAAAATTTCGTAAATCAGACAAATCAACAAGCAATTTTTCTATGATATACATATAAAACGGCGGCGCTCCAATGGGAACGCCACGATAATGAGAGTGGTCCGATTTCTGTAACATCTTGGCGTCACCTTCTATTTCTACATTTGTGGTAATGTTTTTTGCATGAAATATCAAAGAAACGGCTATATTAGTTATATTAGCTGTATAATGTAATTAAAATTTGAACAAGGCATCAATTAGAAATTGATAAATGCTTATAATTTGTTTTTGTAGGTAACATTTTTGACACTATGGCTGATGGGGTCATGTGTTATAGAGTTGTCCACCTTTTTCATGGACATTCCCTTTCATTCTCTCAATCACCAACAGAGTAATGATATATGATTAGATTTTCCGTTTTTCTAAATGCCTCTCAATTTCCTATGACATTTCTAAATTCTTCAATGACATTATTAAATGATCCATTTTTTTTACCCCGAAGAAAAAACTGTACTCTGTTTTGACATAGTAATGTCTTAGCTCTCGGGAAAGAATTTCTGTTAATGCAATGTGATCAACAGAGTGACCAATAGCTACACAGCAGCTACACAACAACTCGCTCTGTGGTTGTTGTTCACAACAGCCGGACTTAACAGCGCCACAACAGTTTTTGTGTATTTGCTGATGACGGCTTTGATTTTATAAATGTTGTTTTTGTTGTACATAATACGTTTTGTTGTTTGCTGAATAAACAGCTGAAGAACATTCCTTTCTGCTCGCACTTATTGTCTTGTTGCTATATCTCTAACGTCTTAGTTTTTGTCTGCTCGCCATGTGATTGTAGTTGTTTTAGTTGGTCTTGAATCATTTTGTTTGCTTTTGCTTTAAATGTACATGTATTAGCAATTTTGTGCAATCTGTAATGTAAACATGCGTTAAAAGAAGAAGGAATATATCATTCTATATGAATTATTTAGTTTTTTTATAATTTATAGTTTATAAAAAAATTTAAAAAAATTCGATTTGTGCATAAGGCACACACGAAAAATCGCAGTAGGAAAAATTTGTATATAAAAATTGAAAAATTAAATTAAAAAATTACTGCTAACACCTTTGCTGTCCGTTATTACATTCAATTCTAGACATTACTACGTTCCGATGTTACTGCTTAGATTGCAGTAACTTCGACCAGTTTACTGGGGTTTCGGTTAGGATTTTTTTCTAAACTAATTTTGAGACTAACCATCTGGGCAAATTACAGTTTGACACTTGCTAACCACTACCAACGGAAACTACATAAAACTTCCCTGTTCTCAAAAGATACTATGTAGTTCTGCGATGGCAGTGGCCAACAGGTATCTAACTATTGTCGTATACGATTGATCACCAGAACAATTGGTTTAGTCCTCTTTAGTCTTCGGTATAATCTTGCGTCGTTTGTTAACGTGGCTACCTCAGAGGTAACATGATTTCGAAGGCATTGTATCATTTTATAGGTGAAGTCAACATGTACAGATTTTATCTCATTTAAATTTATCTTCAATTTTTTTATTCCTGTTAGGTATGGTATTAATTGCATTTTGAATTTTTTCGGCTGCTTCCCTTTCGTCTGTTCCGACTGATAATAAGGTTGTATCATCAGCAAAGGTTGCAACGGTGCTATCAGTAGGCAGGGAGATGTCACTGGTGAAGTTTAAGTATAGTATCGGGCCAGATATGCTTCCTTGTGGTACCCCTGCCATGATCGGTTGCAGTGGGGAAAATGCGGTGCCATATCGCACCCGAAAGTATCGAGAACTTAAGTATGATTGTAGATTCTGGGTGAGTTGGTGGGGGAAACTTCGTTTTATTTCAAACATCAAGCCTGGGTGCCAAACTTTATCAAACGACGTCGAGACATCTAAGTATACGGCAGTTCACACCTTTTTTTCTTTTAGCACTTTTTCAACTTCATTTCATATACAGTGCAGCAGTTCGATTGTGGAGTGTTTCGCTCTAAAGCCAAACTGGTAAGGTGGAATTATGTTTGATTCTTGGATATATGGTTGCATTTTACTTACGATAATTCTTTCATGAATTTTAGGTAGGATTCGCAAAAGTGAGATTGGGCGGTAAGAGCAGACAAGGTTTTTCCTGGTTTTCGTATCATTATAATCTCCGCAACTTTCCAATGTACTGGAAAATTTTGTAATCTTAAGGTCGCATTAATGATTATTGTTATTATTTTGAGGGGGACTTGGGGAAGCTCTTTTGGGATTCCAGTACTAACCAAGTCGTATCCGGGAGCTTTGCCAGTTTGAAGGCTTGCAAAAATTTGTTTCAGCTCCTCAAGGCTAGCTTTTAGGATACTTATGTCTTTTTACATTTAGTTATCATCCAATTCTTTGTCATCAGTCTAAGTAGCTTCGAAAATTTCGGCTAGGTATTTTGAGAAGGTAGTGTCTTTGTCAGTGTCGCTCTTTGCGCAAGTGCCGTCAGTTTGCTTAATGGATGTGTTCGGATTTATAGATTGTTTCATGGTTTTCGTGAGGACCATGTCCGAGAGGAGTTTGTCGATTTTTCGTTAGCGAGGCTTTTTTATTTCGTACTCATCGATTAATTTTTATGTTTTTTTAATGACTTAGCTTATTGAAAATCTGATTTAACGCAGTCTTCAAGATCGGCGATCTCGTTTCGTGATATTTGCGACGCAACCGCCTTTTTTCCTGTATTTGTTTTTTAATTTCAACTGGATACTGTCTTTTATTATTTTTTTTTGATGAACTTTCTGGAGTACTGGCCCAATCAGCATGTTGGATTTGACGTGTGAAAATATTGACTTTGTCGTCAAGTTCACTTATTGTATTCATTTGGGAATTAAGGGAAGTTGATTGTATTAGTTATTGTTTAAAATAGTCCTAATCTGTTCGTCTATTATATAGAAAGGGTAATTTATCCTTTTGTATAATTGAATTGTCTAGAATTGAAGTGTCAAGTATGATGGCGAATGGTCAGAGAACCTATCATATGTTTGTTAATTTGGTTCTCAGAAGTTTTGTGAGTTATGAAGAAATCAATAAGTTCAGGATTTTTATATGAGTTAGTTGGCCAGTATGTTGGAGAACCTATGGATATAAATTTACAGATTGTATCGTATGCTGTCTTTAAAAGTGCACGACCTTTAGTTGTTATTAACCAGGATCCACATTGAGTATGCTTGGCAGTGAAATCACCACCTCCTTATATTAGGTTATCATTTGTTTATATACCGCTGTGGTTATATTGTGTCTGGGAAGGCTATAGACTGCAGATATTATTATTTTTTGATTTACAGAACATTTCACTGATATGGTGGTTATTTGAAATTCCTCTGTACATCTTTTTTATCTCATAAAATTTTCTGAAACATTTCAAGGGCCTACTTTGACTTCCATTTAAGTTTGTTGTCGACTCCTATTACTTTGAATCCTTGATTTTTCAGATCTTCACGGATCAGGTTTGGATTGCATGAATGATGTAGATTTTTTACTATAACTCGAATCGGTCTACTGCTTCTTTATTGTCATATGCATTTCATTCTGCTTTTCATATGCGGGTTGTCGAATTGAATTTGTGTATGCATTTGGACAGCAACACCAGCAGTATGTGTATACACACAAAAAGCGAATTTGTCATGATTTTATAAGTTTCAATTGTCTACCTATTTTATATTTTTGGTCTTTTACTATTCGCTTCAAATGTCAGACACATTTAAGGATTTCAAACAATTTGAATGAATATGGCAATTTAAGGATTTTAACATAATTTCCATTTGATATGCATAGCGACCAACTACTTGACTTACATATGTTCAGCCAAAAAGTTGGAAAGCCTTGCACCGCAGTAACAAACGCACATCGGCGCCACAACTATGCGAATTGAGCATGCACATACTTTACGCAGTTCAAAAGTGCCTTTTGCAAGTGTAATATGGCACTGCTTTCCCACATATTGTCCTTGCTAAATAAAAAGCTTCAAACAACAACAGTATTATACCATTCCAACCATAATAAAAAAAAAAAATCATAACACAACACATAGTTTGCGTGGAATTGGATTGAATTTTAATATCGTACCAGGCGATCATAATTTCAAAAAAGCAGAATCAGTATGCAACGAAAATCATAGCACAATAGCGTGGTCCAATCGCATTTCTATGAGGGGAACAAGCATAAGGGAAGTAACACAACACACGAACAGCGAAAATTAAAATATGTAACTAATTCTATCTAATTTCGTTAACTCTACGAGTAAGAAGAGATTTTAAAGAGGAAGAGGAGGCTATGTTAGAAAATAAATGATAGTTAGAGTTATAAGCCAAACACATAACATAAAATTGATCATGCAGTAAGAACGCGAAGGCTCGTTAAAGTTTATTTTCCCGAGGAACCAAGGCGATTTGACTTTTCCGTTTATCAGGTTATGAAAGAAAAGTATACCTAACACGGATCTCCGTCTAGCTAAATAAGGAAGATTAATCAATTTAAGGCAGGAATGGTATGAAGGAAGGCGAATTGCGGAATTCCAGTTTAATCCACGCAATGCAAAAAGCAAAAATTGCTTTTGGACAGATTCAATTCGTTCAGAATATGTTGTGAGTTGGTGGCATTGTCAATACAGATATTTAAAACGGCGCGATTTAAACGTTCACTTAATAACAACTGCTTTAATTCCGGTAACTGGTTTACGCTCCGTCAAAATTTGTGGATATATCAGACCAGACAACTTATGGTTTTGATCGTAAACTGATAAAGCACCTTAATCCTGGAAGGATTGACGCACTAGATAAATCACGAACGACTTCAAGGTGTATGGCCTATATAGCGAAGCAAACAAAGATGGATACGTAACATTTCACGGGTGACTTATTTCGAGTTTCAGCCTTGACATAGAAGGGTTCACGAAAATCAATGAAAGTGGTTTGAAATGCTGGTCGAACACAAACAGCTGGGTAGTTTTCACTTATGTATTCAAACCAAAATGATGCCAATGCGTTCCTTTGGTTAACTCCTGAATATGCGAGAACCTGTTGGATACGAAAACATTGAGGTTGGATGATAATCACGTAACCTAACTAGTACAATAGTAGAGCCGGACTAATAATGGAAGCTGCAAGGAAATTACACACCTTCCGCGAAGTGCTGCTGAAAGTTCCAGCTTTGAGACCATCAACGTTTTTAGCGGCAAAATTCTTGAATTTGAGCATAGGAGGTGTGGTGAAGCAATTCCTTGAGCATCTGATCGCAAATAAATACAAGCTCTATATGCAGCTATGCTTGCATCATAGAAGACAAGTGTTTCCCACGAGGCTTGAGGTAGGTTAAAAAATCAGGGCAGTTTTCAATTGGTGATCAATGAGAGCTGTTTAGTCAATTCACACTATATGGAATCGAATTCTGGTCGTAAAATTGTATCCCAGACCTAAGGTCTTCCTTCCACAATGTTTGCAGAAATATTTTTACTTTTATATTGACCGGTGATATTAATCCAAGTGGATCGTAGAGTCTAACTGTGACCGAGAGATTTGCGCGCTTTGCAGTCGTTAAGTATTGTTTTGACGAATCTGAAAAGTATATTTTCAGATGTGGGATCTCAGACCAAACAAAGAGCCTTTTCACGACATTAGCATTGTCACCTTCTCACTACTAAGTGCTGACTCATACCTAATGACTTACTCTGACTCGAAGTCTAACTTTCTTTTCTCTTTACGGAATTCACAATTCTGATCGTATTGAAAAAAAGAAAAGAAAAACATTTTTGTTTGTGATTTTTTTTGCAATAAAGGCGGCTGAAATCAATGTGGATGTGGTCAATGGTTACTTGCAAAGTAAGTGGCCAAATGTTAGAAGAAAATTTAAATATGAAGTCATATTTAATGGCAATGAGACGTGTTTATTTAATAAACTCTCCCCCAGTAATACACTGCGCTTCAAAGGTGAGACTTATACAGGTGAAAAATGAAATGAAACTTTTAGAAATTGAAAACCAGAAAATCTCAGGAGCTTTAAAAACATTGAAAAATGTCCAGTTCATTATTAGTTTATTAAAAAGGCCTGGATGACGTTCGAAATTTTCGCTAATAAATTAAGACAATGGGATCATAATTTACGCCATGCGAATCAAAAAATTATTAATAAAATTATATATAAAAGACTTAGAGTACATTAATTTGGTGTTTATACCTCCAAGCTAAAGCTCTGTTTTGCAACATTTGGACTGAATAATAAATAAATGTTAAAATCCAGCAAAACAAAAGTTAGTAATTGCTTTCGGCACGGCGAATTTCTCAAGAATAAAGATGAGACCATGCCATTAATAGAATTGCTAAACTATTCAATGGAAAGATTTACAGATGATAATAAAAGTGTTTTGCTGAGTTTTGCACTTTAAATTAACCTTCATAACTGACATTTACAGTTGGGATAGAAAGCTTCAACGGTTATATATGTTTTGGTGACGACAATGTAACTAAGGACGAATTAGACGATGAAGCTATTTTGTAGTCTGTTTGCGATAGTGACGTCAACCTTGAGGACGATATGGGCAACGAAGAGCCGAAGAGACCAAATCACAACTGCCCTGGATACATTGCGTATCGTAAGTTATCTAAGAACTTTACTTCAATCAATCTACAATAAATTCATGACAAGCTGGCTCAAGTGGAAGTAATATATATATCAATGAAGCATATATTCGTACTGAGCAAACTAAAATAACTGTGAATATTAAAATATCCGAAAAGTTTTGATATAAAACACTTTTTGTCTCATTCTGATGAGTAACATATTTTCGCTCGCTGTAGTGAAATGAAATATTAGCGTAACGCGTAAGGCGTTACATCCACTACAATGAAGTCACTGGTCTTTTTAATGTTTCAACCCAACAACAAACAAAGCAACATTCTATTACACAGCAATCAAAAATTACTGAGAGCGTACGCAAGCGTAAGCAATGCTCAATTACTTCGCTCAACTGCTGAGCAAAAGAGCTTGAGCACTGCTCATTTACTTCCAGCTTACTCAACCACAAACCCATAAGCGATTTTTATTTTAGTGAGTATTACAACAACAATTGCAATTTCTTCTATTTTTGGCTATACGAAATCTACAAGCAGAAAACTTTTCGTGTTGGCTTTCAATTATTGTTTTTAATCAATTAACGGCATGCATTAAAATTTTCCGGGGATATATGAACATATTGAAAATTAATGTATTTATTTACAATTTACTTCTCATTGTCGTTGTCGTTGTTGCAAGTCGTCTTCTCGTCCTCGTCTTCTTCTTTCTCTTCACAGTCACAGTCCGTCTTCCAGGGATTTTTTTCGCTGACGTTGTGGTAGCGCACTACAAAACAAGAGGACTTACGAAATCACACCTAGTGTCTGTTCCACAGCAACGACCGATAATGGTCAATAGCTGGTTTATCTACTGATAAATATACTTATAGATTACAAAAACTAATTAATAAAACTAAACAACTGAATTAAAATTATTACAACTATATTAAAATAAATTCAAATAAGTTTCTAATTCTATCTAATTTCATTAAATCTACATAAGAGAAGATTTCAAAGTGGAAAAAGAGGCTATGTTGGAAAATAAATGATAGTTAGAGTTATAAGCTAAAAACTTAACATAAAAGGCATCATGCAGTAAGAAAGATGATCATGCAGTGTTTAGTCTGATGGGTAAATAATATCTTGTTGTACGCGAGGACACGTTAAAGTATATTTTGGTGAGCAGATAAAGAAAATGAATTTTACTTCTTATTAGGTTATGAAGAAGGCTAAGGTAGGAAGACTAATCCATTTAAAGCGGCAACGGTATGAAAGGAGACACATTGCGGAATTTCAGCTTAATCTCTGCCACCCAAAGAGCAAAAATTGTTAAAGGACAGATCACTTTGGTCAGAACATGTGAGTTGGAGATTCCAAACACATGAAGTATAATCTAAAATCGGACAAACCAAAGAAGTAGAAAACTGCTTGGTGGTTTAAGGATAATTAAATTCTTTTAATAAAGCCAAGAACACCTCTAGCTTTATTAGTAGTCATATTTCCAGACCTATTTCCACAACTCGTCCATCCACCTATGCATTCGCCCCGAATGTTTCGTCATCGTCGTCAGTTTCACATGAAATCCAGGACTTCATGTATTCGGCACATGTAGAATGAATTGCCTTTGACCACATCATATGTATTGTTACCTTTTGTTTTGATGACTCGATATGGGTCTAACAATTTTGGTTTCAGATTGAGTCTTCCCCTTTAATGCGTGCGGTGCAATGCTACATGGTCACCAACATTATAGCATGTTGCAGGTCTTCGTCATAAGTTGTACAATTTCTTGTTTTCGCCTTGAATGTTAATAATTGGCTTCTTAGTATGCTTTCTCATTTGGACTTTGTTATTGTACGTATTTCATCAAAGAGAAGCCAAATCAAATAGAAGACGGCGGCAACATCATAGAGTTATGCTCTTATGTTGTTTAAAGAGTATCTACTATTCTTATCATCCTTTTCTTAGTTCGATCGTTCGTAATAAATTCTCCACACCTTGTTTTGTCTTGCTTAACATAAAGTCGGCAATATAAATACCGTAAATTCTCCAAATTGTTTCTAAATCACTTTACAAGCGTAATGGAAGGCTGATACAGAATGCAGTTCAATAAATCCTTCATTTATAAATCAAAACTAGAGAGGCATAGCTATAGTCGGGTGTAACCGACTATAGAAAACCCTGTACCCAATCCAAAGCTATATGATATAGTAAGCCTATATTTATAATATTCCACAATATGATTGGATATTACTTAGAATCATCAAATCTAAAATTTCATAACGATATCCTAATAAACAAAAAAGTTTTTCTCAGTAAATATTGCTTTTCGGCCGATCGTTCCTATGGCAGCTCTATGATATAATAAACCGATATACATGATATTTAGACAAGTAATTCGACATTGGCTAAAACTATTAAATCCAAAGTTTGATAAAGATGTCTTCAA
>JBAMBQ010002205.1:0-13517 GCA_037044495.1 Stegana nigrithorax
CTCTTTGACATTGTTCGATGGGATTATAGGTTTCGATTTGCTAATGTAAGGGGGAGCAACCCTAAACCTCGAAGCTAACAAAATCAATTACGGCACAAAGTCCGAGCTATTACGGTACCTCAATTGTGACAATGTCAACTTCACACATGTTGATGATATTGTAGTGCCAGAAGCAGCAAAAGCTGACTTCAGAAAAATGATCTTGAAAAGAATCAAGGCTTTTACAAGCCCTGATGAAGCGTTACCGTTTAACACAGCAATAGTGGCCACGATCCGCACGGTGGATAATAATCCCGTTTACTCTAAACTATACCCACACCCAATGGGGGTAGCCGAGTTTGTAAACAGCGAGATCAAAGAACTGTTACGTAACAAGGTTATTAGACCGTCAAGATCTCCATATAACAGCCCAACGTGGGTTGTAGACAAAAAGGGCTGCGATGAAAAGGGTAACAAAAACAAGCGTTTGGTAATCGACTTCAGGAAACTGAACGAGCAAACCATAGACGATAAATACCCAATGCCAAGTATTCCAATGATTCTGGCTAACTTAGGCAAGGCTAAGTACTTCACCACACTAGACCTGAAATCAGGTTACCACCAGATCGTTCTTGCCGAACAAGACCGTGAAAAAACAGCATTCTCGGTTAATGGCGGCAAATATGAATTCTGCCGACTTCCATTCGGTTTAAAGAATGCAGGTAGCATTTTCCAAAGAGCAATAGATGACGTCCTTCGGGAGCAGATCGGCAAGTCATGCTACGTCTATGTGGACGATGTAATAATTTTCTCCGAAAATGAAACCGACCATGTTAGGCATGTAGACTGGGTCCTAAAAAGCCTGTGCGAAGCCAACATGAAAGTATCTAGGGAAAAAACACACTTCTTTAAAGAAAGTGTGGAATACCTCGGGTTTATAGTAACCAGGGGCGGGGCGAGAACAGATCCCGAAAAGGTTAGAGCCATACAGGAGTACGTTGAGCCGAGAAATCTGTACGAGCTCAGGTCATTCCTCGGTCTGGCCAGTTACTATAGATGTTTTGTGAAGGATTTCGCCTCTATAGCAAGGCCGCTCACGAACATTCTGAAGGGCGAAAACGGTTCCGTTAGCAAACACAGGTCCCGAAAAGTGACCATAGAATTTGATGACGCACAACGAAGCGCATTCGAAAGGCTAAGAAACCTTTTGGCGTCAGAAGACGTCACACTAAGGTACCCAGATTTTAAGAAACCGTTTGACCTTACAACGGACGCCTCCGCAAGTGGGATTGGTGCAGTTCTCTCTCAAGGTGGTAGGCCCATTACAATGATCTCGAGAGCCTTAAAGGAAAGCGAGACACACTACGCAACGAACGAAAGAGAGTTGCTGGCCATTGTCTGGGCGCTGGGGAAACTCCAGCAGTACCTATACGGTACCAAAGACATTAACATTTACACTGACCATCAGCCTCTGACATTTGCAGTATCCGATAGGAACCCGAATGCAAAAATTAAAAGGTGGAAGGCTTTCATTGACGAACATAACGCAAAGATCTATTACAAGCCAGGTAGGGAAAATCACGTTGCGGATGCTCTTTCCCGACAACTGTTGAACGCACTAAATAATGAGCCTGAATCCGATGTGGCTACGATCCATAGCGAAGAATCGCTGACCTACACGGTCGAAACCACCGAAAAACCGCTCAATTGCTTCAGGAACCAAATAGTAGTGGAAGAAGCAGCATTTCCCTTGAAGCGAAGCCTCATTTTATTCGGGGGAAAAACTCGCCACATTATTCACTTCGTCGATAAAAATGCCTTGGTCGATGAAGTCAAACGCTCCGTCAAGCCGGATGTAGTAAACGCGATCCACTGTACCTTACCAGTGTTGGCTAACATCCAGCACGAGTTGGTAGAAAGCTTCCCTGCCACAAAATTTTGGCATTGTAAAAATATGGTTAACGATATCACAAATCGTGACGAGCAAAGGGAAATAGTCATGATAGAACATAATCGCGCTCACAGGGCCGCACAAGAAAATGTAAAACAAATCTTGTGCGACTACTATTTCCCAAATATGACAAAATTAGCTAACGAGGTGGTCGCGAATTGTAGAACCTGTACTATGGGCAAGTTCAACCGCCACCCAAAAAAACAAGAACTCGGCGTAACGCCGATTCCGTCGTGTGCAGGCGAGTTGCTGCATATTGACATATTTTCTACAGACAAAAAACTGTTCCTAACTTGTGTCGACAAATTTTCAAAGTTCGCGGTGGCACAACCGATAATGTCGCGAGCGATAATAGACATAAAAGCCCCTATAATACTGTTGGTTAACCAATTTCCGAAAGCAAAGACCATCTATTGTGATAACGAGGCAGCTTTTAACTCTGAGACAATCGTGACGATGCTGAAAGACCAATTCGGCGTTGACATAGTCAATGCGCCACCCCTTCATAGTATGTCTAACGGTCAGGTCGAGCGTTTCCATGGCACACTGTTGGAAATCGCTAGGTGTCTAAAAATCGAGAGAAAGATTAGCGACACAGTCGAGTTAATTTTGCTAGCCACAATTGAGTACAACCGAACAATTCACTCCGTGACCGACAAGAGACCAAATGAAGTGGTGTGCACCTCCGGCGACGAATTTAAAAGGGAGATAAGGGCGAAATTAGAAAAAGCCCAAGAGTCGCAGTTACGTAGAAACAACCCGGCAAGACAAAATAGAGTTTTCGAGGTGGGCGAAGAAGTGCTGGTAAAAACCAACAGAAGGCTTGGTAATAAATTAACTCCACTTGGCACAGAAGCTAAGATTCAAGCAGACTTGGGAACGACTGTTCTCATTAAGGGGAGGGTGGTCCACAAGGACAACCTGATTTAGTTTCATGAAATATTTCAAGGAAAATCTCTTTATGCTGTTACAGGTTAGCCTTGAGGTTATTCCCACTATTCGCGATTGCAGTAGCGCGGTTGACTGACTACACCCACTCGTCTTACATTCCTATAGTGGATGGAGAAGTACTCATCTGGAACGACTATGAGTACTTACGTCATATGACAAACCTGACGTTATACCAGGAGGCGATTGACGAAACCAAAGATTTGGCTCATCTATTCCCACAATCCCACATGAAGAAACTGTTAGAGACTGATGGAAAGCACCTAGAAACAATGTTGTCGGCCCTTAATGTACATCATAGGTTGGCCAGGAGTTTGGACTTTTTAGGCACTGCCCTTAAGGTTATAGCCGGTACGCCAGACCATGATGACCTCGAGCGGACAAGAATAATCGAGGACCAACTTGTACAAGCTAATAACAGGCAAGTCGATATAAACACGAAAACTAGGGAGCAGCTGAACAAGCTCACAGACACAATAAATAAATTGATCACCAACGCAAAAAGGGAACAAATAGATACAGCACACCTTTACGAAACACTCTTGTTAAGAAACCGCATACTAAACTCAGATATTCAAAATGTCATACTTTCAATCACCTTAGCGAAAATTAACGTAATCAACCCTACTATTCTAGACACCACCGACTTAGATATGATTTTGAAAACTCAAATCACTAGTGTAAGCGTAAGCGAGCTTATGGAAGTAGCTAGCGTTAAAGTAGTTTTAGAAAACAACATTATTCACTTTTTGATTAAGTATCCTAGCATTAAGCTAAATTGTAAGAAGGTGACGATCCTACCGGTGGCGCACTACGGCGTTGCACTACAACTCGACAACGGCATAGTAGCGGAATGCGACAGCAGGGTCATGGCAGTAACCGAATGCACCACGGCCACCGCACACACCTTCTGCAGAGAGGCTCTAAACGACACCTGCGCTAAACAGTTGCACTCGGGAGGCACAGCGCATTGCAAGTCCCGATCCAGTCATCTGACAGCCGTCGAAGAAATAGATGATGGCATACTCGTCATAAACGACAACATGGCCAGGGTTACAGTTGATGACGAAGCCCCCGCAACGATAAGCGGCACCTTCCTCGTCACGTTCGAGCGTACGGCATTCATAAACGACTCAAAGTTTGTGAATCGGAATAGCGTACAAAGAAGAGTGCCAGGGGCTTGCAACCTCGCCACTGCTCAATATTACGGAGCACAACACTATATTAAGCTTACCATTCTTGCAGCGACTGAGCGAAGCCAACCGCAACTACATTAAGAAGTTGGAATCCCGCAGCCACCGAGGACCGCTGATAATCACGGCATCAGGACTGTCGATAGCCGCCGCCCTATGGGGTGCGGTAACGCTGATAAGACGCTATCAGAAGAAGGTGGAACTGGATAAACTCCGGCGGGAGCTTGGCGATCTTAGCAAGGCCGAGGACGGCCTTGTTTCAAGGAGGGGAGTAGTCAACACGGAAGACCGCGGCTTCGACAAATTGGCACCGGGCACTTGCACTCAGAAAGTCGTTGACGCGGCTCAAAAGTGTCAATGATTCTGTCGCCCACGCGGGACCATCGTGGACGGCGTGGTGTGACGCAATAAGTGCAGCGTCAGCTTTATTTCGTGGACGGCGTGGTGTGACGCAATAAGTGCAGCGTTAGCTTTATTTCGCGGACAGCGACCGCAGTTGCCGCTACCGCGGCACAGTTTAGGTTCTGGGTATTTTTATGTTAGCTTAAGTTAGTTTTAGTTTCGTTTGGGAGTCCAAGCTGTAAAGAAGAATCTCGATTAAAGTTCCCATCGCCAATTGGGCATAGTAAACGTGTGTCAGCTTTATTTATCGGGCATAACAAGTGTGTCGCTTTATTCATCGGGCTTGGTAAACGAGTTGCTTTACCTTTTACCAATCATCGCGACTGAGTTTGGAGATTGCAGTGCCAGCCTGCCAGCGATTCATAGTAAGCAGCCAAGGATAACCCCAGCGATCAGCAGTGTCATCGCCGAAGACAACGCCAACCAACGTAACTTAATAATTTATTCCCTTAGGCATTCACTTTATTTGAATCATTTCTTAGAACCACAGAGCCATGATGACCAACTGTTTCATTAGAACAGTCAAAGTCAAGGTCATTAATATTACCAACTAGGAGGTCTGGAAATTCAAATTTATTTAATAATCCACATAAACTTTCAACTTTGCTCTAAATTTTTTTTATAGTTCATTTTTAATTTTGAGAAGAATTTTTCCCAATATTCATTTCCAGCCAAAAGTATTCTTTGTGAAATTATAGTAGTTAAATTTTTAATGATCGCATTGAGAGTGTTTTCCGCAATGGATCAACACATCTATGCATTATTCTTCTTAATTTTTTTTTATCTTTAATTCATGTTGAAAGCTTCGTTCATATTATTTATTGTCTGGTCAATTTCAGCTTTAGTCTCATTTCGATTTGGTGGTAAGAAATCATTTTGTAGTTCATCAGAAAGCACTATTAAAAAAATTAATGTCCATTTTATTATAGTTAAGAATTTTAGTTGGTGTACATCTCAGTATCTCCGAGTTACTAGCAACACAAAACTCTACAGCTTTATGGTCAGATTCGAAGTCAGGTGTTTTACATGGTAAAGCATGGTAAGTTGGTGTGGTTCATCGGAACCAATTTTTACGACGTGGCAACAGTTGTAATAGTACTGTTTACCTTTAAAATCGTGGCCATGGGCAGCCAAATGGGCGTTTCGCGGCCCACTATTCGAAGCAGACACTGCTGCTGCGCGTAGAATAAAGACGCGATGCGGTGTATTTTTTTAGACCTGTACACCTTCGGCGCATCTCATACAAACTGCATGCCAAATTGAAATGACAAAATCAGGCAGAGGCGGGCAGCGTGTCGGAAAATATTTTCTGCTCTTTGTGTTAGAGTTTCTTTCCTTTGCTATGCATGCGCTGCTCGCACTCTTGCTTTAATGACAATTGCTTGTCTTTAATTTGATTTCGGTTTTTATTTTTATACCCTGTACCAAAAAATGGTAACTAAAGTTGTGCAAATGTATGTAACAGGCAGAAGGAGGCATGGTAGACCCCACAAAGTATATATATTCTTGATCTGCATCGAAAAACGAGTCGATCTAGCCATGTCCGTCTATCTGTCTGTCTGCCTGTCTGTCTGTATGAATAAACGGATCTCGGAAACGGTAAGACCTACAACCACCAATTTTGGCACGAAGACTCGCCCAATCCATAGGCATAACAAGTTCATTTTTTTTTTCGTTATTCGACCTATAACATATAGCTGCCATAGGAACGATCAGCCGAAAATCCACATTTAGTAACCAAAACCCTTTTATTTTTCAAGATATCATTACCAAATTATGTATTTAATAGATTTAACTAATGCCCAATTACTTATCTAAAAATGATGTATATCGGTTTACTATATCATATAGCTGCCATAGGAACAATCGGCCGAAAAACATTTACTGAAAAAAACTTTTTTGTTTGTTAAGATATCCTTACCAAATTTTGGATTTGGATGGATTTGGATTTAATGAAAAATATCGGTCTACTATAACATATAGCTGCCATAGGAACGATCAGTCGAAAAATGGTTTTTACTAAAAAAAAATTTTTTTTTCTTGAGATATCCTTACATAATGAATACAAAATATTAAAGCACCAAAAAAATATTTTCAGTTTTGGATTGGGTACAGGGTTTCTATAGTCGGTTACGCCCGACTATAGCCCTGCCTTTCTAGTTTTAACTATGCAAGACATTTTTTATGAGTATTTTTGCATTGTTTAATGTAAATATTTTCTAACAATTGCGCATGTTTCTATTGCACTACTGTGAGTCACTTACAGTGTGTCACTTAAGTATTTTGCCTATTGGTTTTCATGCAAAAATTTGATTTGATTGGCTTATAAAATAACAACAATGGGAAAAATAGAAAAAAAAATGTTGCTCTTCTGCTAAAGGCATATTTTCACAACAAGTTAACATAACTACGGATCATATACGATGATTCATTAGTTAGCTGTTGAGGCGTAATAATTTTCTGCCGAAAATTTCGATCTCACAAAAATATTTTGCCTCGCAACAAAGTACACGTGGTTTCCATATTTCCTATGAAATTTGCCTCAATTGCGTGGAAATTATGCATGCTGTACTTGCTGCTATGGCAATAAGTTATCGTTTTGTACAATTTCAATGTGATCGTGCTGCTTTAGTAACCCAAAATGGTTAAAGGAAAATAATAAAAAATAAATAAAAAGGAAATCAATAATGCGCAGAGAAAAATCCTTTTGTATCTGTATTATCAGGGTAAGCCGATCCAATATATTTCTGAAATGTTTGCCCGAAGTCGCCAAACAATAGAAAAGACAATTAAATGATCGAAAGAACATGGTACCATAGGGAATGCAGCCTGTTCTGGCCGCCCTTAAATGCTGACAACACGAATTGAAAGGGAAATCCTTAAGGAAAACCGGGAAAATCCACATTTGGAGGCGCCAAAAATTTACGACAAATAATTGACGCTCATGTTTACAGTTCTGTGCGATGAAACAGTCCGTAGAGTTCCCAGGGCCAAGAATATCCATGGTCGTGTAGCAAGGCAAAAATTGCTAGTTTCGTCAGTGAACAAAGAAAAACGGATGTTGCTCGCAAGGAGCAACAAGACTACGATTTTGAAGTTTTGGATGGGCGTAATCTTCAGTGATGGAGCAATTACAACCTTTTCGGATCACTTGGGCGTCACATGGTCTGGCGCAAGCCAAATAAAGCGTTAAATATTGAAAATAGTGATATCAAAGATAAATGAACTACGTCGAAACTCGATACTCGACTACCCGCTGATCCGAAAATGCAGTAATTCACAGGGTTATTTTCATCCATTGGCTACGAATTCAAAATTTTTACAGGTTAATCGTAAAAGTGAATTTAAACGAAGTGTACTAATGTTCGATAAATTCACTTCTTAATTATTTCACTGCAGTACAATGTGCGAAAAAAGTCGCTGCACTCGTTTTCATTGCTTACAAAATGTAGCAGAAAAGAAGCTCGAATTAAATAGACATGAAGCAAACTTCTCTTAAATGCTATTTTTCATACATCAAAGGAAAAGCCGCCAATCTGCGGATTTCAGATTGGTATAGCCGCTCGGTAAAGCATGAGTGCGAACAGCACATGTATAGCAAAGGAAAGAAATACAAATATAAAGAGCAGAAAATATTCATATATTCTCTGGCCACAGTGAATTATGGAAAATTATAGCAGTTTGCCTTCCAACACACGCTGCCCGCCGCTGCCTGATTTTATCATTTCAATTTGATATATATATATATATTTATTCTCTTCTAAATCTGAGCCCCAAGGATCCAATTCATAACACTAGTTTTGCCATTTGCACTACATTTTCTCTTTATGTTCAACACTAATTTCACTTTCAAAAATACACTAATTTCAGATGACGTCATCTAGCTATAAAATTCTCTCTTTGAGAGAGGTCCGATTTCGATAAAAAATTGGCGCCAACTTCTATTTATTACACCATGGAGTTTACTATGAAAATTAGCCATCGATAGTTTTTTGAAACCGTCAATAGGGACGGAAAATTAAAACTATCGATACTATCGATAGTACAATCGATAGGTTTACAGCTCTAGAGCGTTGTTGTGTCATCAAAAGAAAAAAATAAACAAAGAATCTATTGTGTAATAATAAACAATCAAATAATCTAAGATGCAGTCCTCGCAGTATTTGAGTCAACTAAATGCAGCAGATAAACTAAGCGAGGAACCTTGTCCAGAGGATGCAGTGCTTTATCAACCTTATGAACAAATGAGTAAACATGTTGCTATCCAAAAAAATCAATGATTTCCTTAAGCAAATTGAATTTGACATTCACGGTAACATTTTTGACACTTGGGCTGCAGTCCAGAACAGACCGCTTCGCCCGGTGCGTTCATAAGTAATCCAAATTGTAACGAGTATTTTTCCGGTGTAGCGACTCTAGCACCAGTTTTTCACATTTTTTTATAAGTTAATCGAAATTTGTCGCGAGCGGACCTGGATTTTCGAAGTTAAAGCAAGTGTCATTACAGTCGAAGAAACCAGTAAAGGTTAAAGTGAAAATTAATGAATTCATCAAATCAACATTAATTTTACAACTTTTAGTAGTAAATCGAAATCATATGAATTGCAATGCTATAAGGTGATTCTTCATGTTTCATCGTTTTCTCCCATATCTTTTATTGCACATACATATACACAAATTTATGCGCAGAAACGCAATCTAATACAACACAAACTAGCAGAGTAAAATAATTCGAAGGAAAAGACACAAATAGTTGATATCAAGTGCGAGTGTTTGTTATTCTAACAAATTAAAAAACAAAGTGAGTGCAATAGAGCGAGCAAAAAGTAGAGTGCGGATTGATAAGTGAAAAAATTGATTTTCCACAGTGCACACTTTTTTTCTCTCAGCTGCCGTGTAGATTCGCCAAATAACAGGGAACCAATTATCCCAATGCTTCTATCTTTGCTATCACGGAGTTTTGCTGCTGGTGTCATTCATCGATAAAGATTACTCTTAACTTCTGTTCATTCATTTTTATTAAATTGAGTTGTCAAACTTAATCAGACAGTGCAGTGGAATTAGAAATCAACGACAGTATTTTCTTAAGTCTAACTTGCGCATGCAATGAATATTGTAGGGGACTATGAATACAGTTCCAAGGACATGCTTGGCCATGGCGCCTTTGCTGTGGTCTACAAGGGACGTCATCGCAAGGTGAGTGTAAATCGATAGCTATTGAAGGGAGCAGTTTATATTTGCAGATTAATTTGTAAATGGTATTGGCTACTTGATTTTAATATGTATAAATTAATATATGTATATGCGCCGCGCGTATAAATTCAAATCTATAACACACGTTTTTAATATAAACAACAGAAACCACATTAATAATGGCATAAGTTAACAATGACCGTTTTCAAAGCAATGACACCATACCTCAGCAGTAAATATCAACTAATACATAAAGGAAAATAGAACGCAATTTGCAAAATTGAAAAAACTAACAAAAATTAATTGAGTAATGACAGAACATGTAAGAATAGCATCTCTTCCTACACATTGTGCTCATGCTCTCTCTCTTTCTGTGCCCCCTCATTCACAATAAACAGCTGAGCACGTTTTAAGTCGATTATTTATTTATTCGCCTGTTTTGCCGTCTCCTTCGTGCAGCATGTATTTTTTGTCAATTCTTTTTAATAAAATTTTTTGTTTGTTTTAAATACCACCAGCAGAATTTTTCATTTTTGTTTTCTGTTTGGTTTATATTTATACCCTGTACCAAAAAATGGTATCACTTCTTGAGTAGTGAAGTTGGCTGTGCTGCTGTATTATCAGCTGACGTTAAATTTTAAGAATGCTCGCAACCCTCAGGACTGTATTGATTTGCTTAAAGCATTTGCCTGCCTATATTTTGGATGGCCGAGTTAACATTTGCTTAACCAAATTGAGAAACTTTACTAGCTGACAATACTGACGTTCAAGAAAATCTTGTTAGAAAGTGATACTCATTTAGGCAAAGTGGGACGTTGGAAAATGCTGCCGACATAGTATATTTGAAGGGATTAATAGCTCATTATTATTATTATATACGTTAATATACGTGTATCACGCTATTAACTCTTATTATTATTTTAGGGTATATTAAAGTTGTACAAATGTATGTAACAGGCAGAAGGAGGCGTGACAGACCCCATAAAGTATATATATTCTTGATCAGCATCGAAAGGCGAGTCGATCTAGCCATGTCCGTCTGTATGAACAAACGGATCTCGGAAACGGTAACCCCTACAACCACCAAATTTTGCACGAAGACTCCCAATCCATAGGCATAACGAGTTTATTTTTTTTTTTTTCTTAGGAACGATCGGCTGATAACCCACATTTAGTAACAAAAATCGCTTTGTTTTTCAAGATATCTTTAACAATTTTTGTATTAAATAGTTTTAGTTAATGTACAATTATATAAACCAATATTATGCATATCGGTTTAATATATCATACAGCTGTCACAGGAACAATCGGCCGAAAAACAACATTTACTGAGAAAATTTTTTTTGGTAATTAAGATATTGTTACAAAATTCCGGGTTTCATAATTTTAAGTAATACCCAATCATATTCCTGAATATGATTATTATCGGTTTTCTATCATTTATAGCTGCCATAGGAAAGATCGTCCGAAAAGACTTAAACTAAGAAAAAATTTTTTTTCTTGAGATATTTTTACATAATGAATGCAAAGTATTAAATCAACAAAAAAATATATTCAGTTTTGGATTGGGTACAGGGTATTTTACAGTCAGGTGCACCCGCCCCTGCTGCTTCTCTAGTTTTAGTTAGTTTTGTTTACTCTTTATGTTTGTTTATGTTCTATTGTGCTATTACTTAAATTTTTTCATTTGTTTTTTATTTTCGTAATCTAAATTGTAATTGTGTACAGTAGCGGGAGAGAGTGTTGGAAAGAAAGGAACAGCCAGACAGATAAACCGACTTATTGATCTTATGTAGGAGTTCTTTACCATGAAACATTTTTTGTGTTTTTATACCCTGTACCGCAACTACTAGTATATCACATATATACAGTTCTTTTCGCTTATAACGAACTTCAAGGGACCGAGCAATATGGTTCCTTATAACCGAAGTTCGTTGTAAACGAAGACTCAAACAAAACAGTTTATTTACACCCATGATCAAAATAATAAGTACATTGAACAATTTTCACTTTAACTTCTCATAAATTCTTTATCTGCTTATATATTCTAAAAAGTAAAATTAATTCTTATTTTCTATGCTTAAACATAAAAAATTATGGAACTTTAAGGAGAATCATTCGTATTTAAGAAACTAAAATAAATTGTTACTCAGTACTCAAAACGTTTCTGTGCATTGTAATGTAAAAACTCAAAATTTTTATGGGTATTTGTTTTAAAAACGTAAATATTACTTAATATAATGTAAATCATTGGAAAACATAAAAGCATTTTAGGATAAAAATGGGTCGTATTAGTCATTGCCCTGATGAAGAGGCACGATTGCTATTAAGCCTCAGGAAATAATGAAAAACTTTGCAAGACATTGCAAAATCGCTTCAGCGCTCGTTGTACTTTGTATTAAATGTTCTTAAAAAGAAACCGGGAAAGGAAACTCAGTAGACCACTTTAAGGGCGATTTCAGCATAATTTGACAATGTAGGAAGTTCTCCGAGGACAGAAAGTAAACCTGTTAGGAAGAATCGCCAGAAAAGTTCCTCTGATACGTAAGCGAAGTTGCGAGATGAGGTACCAATTTGCTAAGGTTTCAATTCTTTCGGTTACAAGAACTTGTCCTAATAATAATGAGAATATCAGTACCCTCAGTTAGTTCTGTATTCACTGTTTTATTTGGAATTTATTTTATTTTATAATATTCGCAAGGCCAAGCCTATAGGTAAATATGTATTTACGCATGATAACTATAAATGCTGTAGAATATATAGGGGTGAGCAACCTTTTTAATCAACGGTCCAATTTAAATTTAAAAATTTTTTGGCGGGCCGCACATAAAGTAACACTTATTAATAATTTACAAAACTTTATTTATAATAAACATTAGAATAAAAACTTATAAACGAATTTACTTCAAATTTTTAATGACAAATTTGGCACTGTTTTTTCGATACAAGCTGATCAATATCAGCCGGAATTGACGTGGTAGCTACACGTACGCAACTTACTGACGTTCAAGAAAATCTTGTTAGAAAGTGATACTCATTTAGGCAAAGTGGGACGTTGGAAAATGCTGCCGACATAGTATATTTGAAAGGATTAATAGCTCATTATTATTATTATATACGTTAATATACGTGTATCAGGCTATTAACCCTTATTATTATTTTAGGGTATATTAAAGTTGTGCAAATGTATGTAACAGGCAGAAGGATGTGGCAGACCGCATAAAGTATATATATTCTTGATCAGCATCGAAAGGCGAGTCGATCTAGCCATGTCCGTCTGTATGAACAAACGGATCTCGGAAACGGTAAGACCTACAACCACCAAATTTTGCACGAAGACTCTCTCAATCCATAGGCATAACAAGTTTATTTTTTTTTTCGATATTCGTCCTATAACATATAGCTGCCATAGGAACGATCGGATGAAAACACACATTTAGTAACAAAAACCCTTTTGTTTTTCAAGATATCTTCACCAAATTTTGGATTTAACAGTTTTAGCTAAAGCCCAATCACATTCCTCAATATAATATATATCGGTTTACTATATCATATAGCTGTTATGGGAACGATCGGCCGAAAAACAACACTTACTGAGAAAAACTTTTTTGTTTATTAAGATATTGTTACCCAATTTTGGGTTTAATGATTTTTACTAATATCCAATCATATTCCTGAATATGATAAATATCGGATTACCATAACATACAGCGGCCATAGGAACGATCGGCCGAAAAACAACATTTACGAGGAAAAACTTTTTCTTTATTAAGACATCGTTATCAAATTTTAAATTTTATGGTTTTAATTAATATAAAATCATATTCCCGAATATGATAAATATCGGTTTA
>JBAMBQ010002208.1:0-16499 GCA_037044495.1 Stegana nigrithorax
TTTATAGAACACTTTCGCGTTGTGTTCGTCTATGTAAGCTTTCCACCTTTTGATTTTGGCATTCGTATTTCTGTCTGAGACTGCAAAGGTGAGCGGTTGATGATCGGTAAAGATGTTTATTTCTCTTATACCATACAAGTAGTTCTGCAATTTCCCTAGAGCCCATACGATTGCTAAGAGTTCTCTTTCATTTGTTGCGTAATTTAACTCGCATTGTTTTAATGTACGAGAAATCATAGTGATTGGCCGGCCTCCTTGGGATAGGACGGCCCCGATGCCATTTGCGGAGGCGTCGGTAGTTAGGTCAAAAGGCAGTTTGAAGTCTGGGTACATGAGGATAACATCTTCCGAAGCCAGAATGTTTCGCAGACGTTCAAATGCATTGCGCTGAGTTTCATTAAACTCAACTGCAACTTTTCTGGACATGTGTTTGCTTACTGTCCCGTTTTCGCCTTTTAATATATCTGTTAATGGTCTTGCTATTGACGCAAATCCTTAACAAATCTCCTGTAGTAACTGGCCAAGCCGAGGAATGATCTGAGGCTAAATAAATTTTTTGGCTCTATGTATTCTTGAATGGCTCTAACTTTTTCGGGGTCAGTTTTTGCCCCGCCCCTGGTTACTATGAATCCTAGGTACTCAACGCTCTCTTTAAAAAACTTGGTTTTTTCCTGTGACACTCTCATATTGGCATCGATCAGACATTTTAGCACTGTGTCGATGTGTTGAACGTGATCAGCCTCTGTTTCAGAGAAAATTATTACGTCGTCTACATAGACGTAACATATTTTACCGATTTGTTCTCTCAAAACGTCGTCTATGGCTCTTTGAAAAATGCTTCCCGCGTTTTTTAGACCGAAAGGCAAGCGGCAGAATTCGTATTTTCCGCCGTTTACCGAGAATGACGTTTTTTCGCGGTCTTGTTCCGCTAAGTAAATTTGATGATACCCTGACTTTAAGTCTAGGGTGGTGAAAAATTTAGCTTTTCCCAAGTTCGCTAGAATCATGGGAATACATGGCATTGGGTATCTGTCGGCAATAGTTCGCTCATTTAGTTTCCTAAAGTCGATTACTAGCCGCTTGTTTTTGTTCCCATTGGCGTCAGTCCCTTTCTTGTCGACAACCCATGTTGGGCTGTTGTAAGGGGATCTTGATGGCCTGATGATACCATCTTTCAGCAAATGTTTGATTTCGCCATCTACGAAGTCTGCTACTCCCATCGGATGTGGGTACAACTTTGAATATATCGGATCATTATCTACCGTTCGGACTGTGGCGATGACTGAAGTGTTGAATGGTAATGCCTCGTTAGAGGTCGAAAATGCCTTCAACCTTTCTAGTATCATCTTTTTGAATTCCTTTTTGATGGAATTGGGTACCACTATGTCATTCACGTTTGTGAAATTCACGCTATGACAGCTATGATATCGTAGTTTTTCCGATATATTTTTATATTGTAGAGTGCTATCGTTTAAGTTTAATGTCACTCCTGCCTGCGTTAGCAAGTCGAAGCCTATGATGGCATCAAATGTACTGAGCGTGTCTAACAAAAAAAATGGGGAAACTTGCCTGAAAATTGACATTAGGCATTTGTTTTGAATTTTGCTGGAGCCATGTATTGAGCTTACAGTGAAAGGTTTGGCAACGGGCATTATGTTTTTTAGCTCCTTTACGGGCTTTACATAGTTTTTTGCCGCCCCGGTATCTATTAAAATTTTTAATGTTCTCCCAGCCAACTGTCGCTCAATGACTGGTAGCCGGGAGCGTTCACTAAAAAATTTAACGCCGAGTCGTTACCGCTTGCCACATCGCTATCGTCCTCTATGTCATTGACTGCGGCTGTAGCTGCATTCTTGTATCTTTCTTCTTGGTGGTCGAGAGCATCTTGAGACACATTGTTGATGCGCTGACGCCTTTGTCCCGTCATGCGCTCGGACGTGTTTTGCCTTTTTTGGGCTGGTGCACTATTATTTTGGGGTTTCTCGAAATTTGTGCGCGCCCTAACTTTAGATGAGGAATCAACTTCCATAGGCTCTGGGGCTTGGTTCTGTTGTTCCCTATCGCTTTGCTCTTGGTGAGCATTGCTTTGCTGCCGTTTGACAAAATGAGGGTTCTTCCTTTCTCTTTCGTCCCTGTTCTCTCTAGCTTGCCTAGCCTGCGGGCGATGCCAGCTGTTTTCATTTGCCTTAGCTCTCTCTTCGATAGCTTTGGCGTAAGAAGTGGAAAACATGCTACGCTCGATACTTGCTTCTGCCTCCCTAGCTAGCGCCAAGGCCGACGGCAAGTCTTTCGGCTGTGCTGGGAATACAATTGCTCTTATTGACTTTTTGAGACCCGAAATAAATGCATGTAATGCATCGGACCTGACCTCTTTATTAAGTAACTCCGCTCCTTCTTGGTCATGGGTCATGACAACCTTGTTGGTTACGAGAGTCAGTTTGCGTTCGACTTCATCGTAGTACTGCATGAGGTCTAAATCACCTTGCCTAACCATCTCTAGCCCTTGTCGCAGGAGGCGTAGCGATGTTCTGTCGGCATAGGTACAGTCCAATCGTGCTATAATAGCTTCGAAGTTGAGTACTGTATTATGAGAAACTAGCAATGCCCTTGCTGGTCCTCTAATTTTATTTCTGATGATGGTCACAGCTTGATAATGTGCGCTGCTGCCATTGTATGGCCTGAAGAGTTCATACGAGTCAGTGGCTGATTGTCGCCACGCCACGTATTCGTCTTGGGTACCACCAAATTCGGGGATTGACTTAATTATATCTAAAGGTATGTCGCATCTAATTTCCGGATTCACAGAAATTCTATGATACACTTCGACTTGTGGAGTTTCTATACGCAACCTACTAATCTGATTTTCCATTGCACTGATTTGTGTTTGGAATCTTTGCTCTTGCTGGGCCAAGGCCTGGCCCACAGCATTATCTATCAAGGCCTGTACCTGATTCAAATCCATGACTGTTTCTGATTGCGTAAAAGCTTTCCCACTATTCTCGGGTTCTATGTCCCAACCGTCGTCACTATCGTATTCTACCTTTATATCCCTATATGGACCTGGCCAATTCATCAGCGTGTGCCACTGAGCTATTGATTGACACCTCGCAATATTTTAGCCTGCGTTTTATGGCCGATTATTTGCAGTCGGCGAACATAAGCACAATATTTTTATTTATTTTGAAAAATTTTAAACGCTTTTTAACTCTACAGCGCTTGTGGTTTTTTTTTTTTTTAGTCTCACAATCACTTTTGCTGCTGTCAGCGTTCACTTTTTAATTTTAATTTAATTTTTTACTTTAATTTATTTTATTTAATTCACAAAATTACTTATTTGAAGTCACTTTTGAACTTACATGTTTTGAGCTAGAGTATTAATTCTAACTAGATTCTTCGGGGTGTGGTTTCCAGTAAGGTTGGGCGCCAATTAATTCACCAAGTGTCCCGGTGAACCTGGTATTAAATGATGAGGGTTGAGTCCAGGGCACTCCTGTCCTGTGGTCTTAAAATGCCGGAGCAAATTATTTAATTAGCTACTGGCCTTGTGGCGCAGCAATAGAAATTTATTATTACGGCGATGCCGGAGCAAGTATTTTATTAGCAGTCTGCTGAGAGAAGGTTTATACAAAACTGACTTAAAAATATTACAAAATGTGCAGCTTAACCTAAGCATAAAACTTGCAGCCTGACACTCTGCAATGTCGTGATCGTCGAGCCGACTCAGCATAATTAAATAACGATAACGCAGCTCTTGCGCCACAGCGGAGGATCAAGTTACCGCTGACGACAGTTATAGCTAAGCCTCTCGTACTGGAATAATCGCGCGTCAGCGTTAAGTGCGCGAGGGCTGCTTGTTAACATATATACATTGTAGAGTAGTTGTCCTTAAACTGTTCCCTGCGGGATTCCGGCTCTGATTTGTCTTAGCGTGGATTGACTGTCTTTGTATTTTACATAGAAGTGCCGTCCTGTTATGTAGTTTTTTAGAATATTATATAGTGGTTGCGGAAGTTGATGATATAGCTTGTGCAATAGTCCTGCGTGCCAGACTTTGTCAAAAATTTTTTCGATGTCAAGGAAGATTCCTACGCAATATTTTTTGTCGTCGAGATCGGTTAGGATTTTTTGGGTCACTGTGAACTTTTTCGGTCGTAGAGTGTATTTGTCTGAATCCGAATTGGTGGTCTGGAATAGTGTGCTGAGCAACATGTAATGGCTGTATTCTCGTGTATAGCAGCTTTTCGAAGATTTTACTTAATATGGGTAACAGACTGATAGGTCTGTAGGATGTCGTTTTTGATAAGTCTTTTCCTGGTTTTGGTATCGCTATTATTTCTGCGATTTTCCATAAAATTAGGAAATGTTGCGTTAGTAGAATGTAGTTAAATAATCTGCACAAGAGATTTAAAAAAAAAAAAAAAAAAACCAAAAAACGGAACAAGAAAATAATAAATAAAGTAAAGAAATATTAAGTAAAACCAAAAATGGCAAAACACTTATTAAAAGAATTTAGATATCGCACCTAACAAGAAATATACATATATTAACTGGTGTATGAGAAGAATCGTAAACGTGTGAATATATTACACCGTAAATGAAAAAACTTAGATTTTTACCATATAGAAAAGGCACCCACAGAACCCAAAGTTTGACAAGTATAGTAGAAAACACTTGGGAAGAATCTCCTACAATGAATCCTATTGAAAATATAGTACCTACCCTAAACACAATCTCTTCAATGGAGGCCAATCTTTTCACTCGAACACGTATACCTGACCCTATTACACAATTGGCAGAATTCAGGGGCGGACCTAAACAACTTAACAGGTTCATTAATAACGTAGAAAAAATATTAATGCTCATACGTGACACCGATCAAACACCTTATGGGCAAGTAATATTAGCAGCAATTCGAGACAAAACTGTAGGCGAAGCCAACGACTATCTTGATGATTTAGATACACCATTAATGTGGGATATAATAAAAAACAACCTCATAAATAAGTATTCTGACACTAGACCGGAACCAACTCTTTTATTTAATTTGCATAGCCTACGTCAAGGTAGTGGTAACTTTGAATCCTTCTATGATCAGATAGCCGAATTACAGACGGCCCTCTTTAATGCAAGCCGTAACAATGATAACCCTAGTATAGCAAAGGCTAAAAAAGAATTACATGCTAAAAGCTGCTTAACAGTCTTTATCATGGGATTAAAAGAACCTATGAGATCAAAGGTAAGGGACAAAAACCGGCCTCACTCCAAGAAGCTAAAGCAATCTGCACACGCTAACAAGAAAATGAGCGAATGGATAGGAAATATGATGCTCCGTCATACACCTACCAGCCCCGCCGTTATAATAATCAGGGTAATTAACGCCGCAACGATCAATACGACTATCGAAATAGAAACTTTAGGCAATCTAACCCATTCCAAACCAGCTATAGTGTAGGATGTGGTTAAGGTAAAAAGTAGTTTTATTTAAATTCCTTATTTAGTTTTTATTTAGCATCTTTATTTTAATAACGAAAAATGCAAGAAGCATGTTCATCGTTTTGATGTCCGAATGATAATGTGAATTTTAAATCTAACATGTATGTATCTTAGCTTAAGTTCTTATGCTGTTATGTACAACAGCTACAAAAGTGGAAGAGAGAAGGAACGATCGCAAGTGCAATTATATGTACAAAAGCGGCTCATATTACACGCGCTCGAACGTTTGTGTTCGCAGTGCATGCGCTCGCTTGTTGTGACAATTATTGCTGACCTAGCGCATTCCGTTAGTCGAACGGTCTCACGCTGGTCGCAATGTACATTATGTGAATTTACTTTAATATTTACACTCGCAACAAAGTGTTACAAGTTATGCTAACTTGGATACGCTACACCTCCCTTTTTAGAAAAATAACGTAATATACAAGGTGAGTGCCAAAGTAAACAGGACTTTTAAAAAAAAGACAGAATAAATAGTTTTTTCGGCAAAATCAATTTATTTTATTCAAAATAGTCTCCTTCTGCTTTAATACAGCGTTTTGCACGGTCCAAAAGCATGTCGAACGAGTGTTTTAGCTCGTTGCCCGGTATGGCCGCCAGTATGCCGGTGCAAGCCTTTTGAATGGCCTCTACGTCTGCATAACGCTTTCCTTTCATCGGCAAATGCATTTTTCCGAAAAGGTAGAAGTCGCACGGTGCCATATCAGGTGAATACGGGGAGTGGTTGATGGTTAAAATGTGATTTTTGGTCAAATAGTCGGACACAAGCGTCGATCGATGAGACGGCGCATTATCGTGCAACAAACGCCAACTTCCATCTTCGCGATATTCGGGCCG
The DNA here is from genome assembly GCA_037044495.1 of Stegana nigrithorax. Lineage (NCBI taxonomy): Eukaryota > Metazoa > Arthropoda > Insecta > Diptera > Drosophilidae > Stegana > Stegana nigrithorax. The sequence goes on from JBAMBQ010002208.1 coordinate 6,331, forward strand.
AACACGTCGAATACGGCGCACCAAACGCTTCAAAACTCCAAGGTAGAATACCGCATTAACGTTTTGGCCGGGTGGAACAAATTCTTTGTGGACAATACCCTTGGAATCATAAAAACAAATCAGCATTGTCTTCACTTTTGACTTCTCCAGGCGCGATTTTTTGGGTTTCGGCTCGTCCGGCGCCTTCCATTCAGCACTCTGGCGTTTCGTTTCGGGATCATATTGAAAACACCACGTTTCGTCTCCAGTCACAATCTTGTAAAGGAAGTCCGGGTCTTTTTTTGCCTCTTTAATGATGTCCTTCGAATGTTGAATTCTGAGCAATTTTTGGACGTCAGTCAATTTGTGCGGAACAAACCGTGCACACACCTTTTGTAAGCCCAAATGTTCGGTCAAAATGCGATAAATCGATGTTTTGGAGATGTTCAATTCTATTTCCATGAATTTCAATGATGATTTCGGCTGATTTTTTATGAATTCACGCACAGTTTCGATGGAATTTTCGGTGATCACGGATTTTGGTTGGCCCACATGTTCATCGTCATTTATGTCCTCACGACCACTTTGAAAACGTTGAAACCACTCGTGCACTCTGCTACGGGATAGGCAATCATCGCCATAAACTTGTTTCATCAATTGAAACGTTTCGGTAAAAGTTTTACCAATTTTAAAACAAAATTTTATGTTGGCTCTTTGTTCGAAGCTCATTTTCGCACCGATGACAAAAACATACTGACACTTAAAACGCAATAACCTCACTTCCAATAGATGAAATGTCATGAAATTTTTACTGGAAGTCGATAAACGATAGCAGATTCTAACGCACCAGTTGACATATAGATGGCGCCACTAGAGGGCGCTAGATTCAAAAAGTCCTGTTTACTTTCGAACTCACCTTGTATAACAAGTTATATTTGAAGCGTTACGAACAAGCATGCCCAAAAATCGAGAACACATATTATTGCAAAGAAACTCAGCAGTTTGAGGACACCAATAAATCAACTTGCGTCGGTAACATCATAAATAACCGTCAACCAATATGCGACATCATAAACAAAGGCGACTTACCAAACGTTCTACAACCAGAGAAGAACTTAATTTCCCGCCTAAATATACCAAAAACACTAATCCAATCCACTTACAGAGATCCGTTTTCATAGAAGGAACCGCAATTATTCATTACGAGAACTGTACAGCCACTATAAATAAAGTGACTTACGAGGGAAGCCCATCGGTCACCTTAGACGCCATAAACATCAACCTGCCAGCCCATCCGCAATTGCTAGTTAACTCCACTCCACACCTCTTGACTCTGGGCAAGTTATACGCATCTATCGGCTACAACAGATTAACTGTCGACAACCTCCAATAATCATCTGTAACACACAACACCGCAATTTACGCCATTCTCATATCCATGACCTGCCTCACGACCTTGCTATACATGAAGCGGCGAACAATCAAAACATTTATTACGACACCACCATTCGACACCGCCGTCGCATTATTCCGGGGGGGGAGGAGTTACCACTAGTCACCTACCCTTCCAAAGCCTCTAAGAACCATCGCCTAGAACGACGACATCAGCATATGCAGGTCATCGTTCTTACGCCGTTGCGCAACACTGCATTCAACCAACTGTTACGACCGCACCATACGCATGCATCCTTTCATCGTGCGACAACGACGGTTGTTTAGCCGACCCCACACGAGCACTAAGTACGGTCAATGGCTCAAGTGCGAACGGACGTAAAACGATCCGCTACGTTCGGCCACCCAACCCGAATACGGCATACGGCCGTAATGCGCAATCTGAGCTGGATCAGCACTTGAAGTGTGACTGCATTGAGATGTCCATACGGTCGCCAGATTGCGCTATCTTTTGTTAGAATAGGTTACTTTGTAAGTTAGTAGATAGCTCAGAATAAAATTGTAACTCAAGGAATCAAGACGTGTTTTCCTTAACTCGCGCTTAACATATATCGTTGTGTACATGCATGCACTGCAAAAAAGCGTGATGTCCTAAACTTTGTTTTGTCGAATTTTGATCCGCTTGTGTTGATGAGTTTTTTTTAACATTGGTGCAAAAATAATTTTACCAATCATATGGCGATCCGGCATTAGTTGTGACGAGGAACTAACAAAAGACGATGAGATAGACTGACGGCGCTAAATTGATTTGTCACCCAAATTGAACAACATACGCATACCCCGTTGCATGCTCCTAGTCAACGTAACCGAATCTGTACAGGTACACACGTTGGTGGATGCCAGTCTCAGCGCTTATGCTGCGTTGTTCTCTTGTGTCTTGAAAAACACGAGTAGCTCCACTGAAGCCGATACCCCGAATGGAGGTGATGGTCGCTATTTTAGGTCTGCGGCTGGCGAAATATATTGAAACCGAACTATTAATAAGCATCGATCAAAATTGTTTTTGGATGGATTCGAAGGACGTTCTTTACTGGATTCGTTATGACGCTCGCAAGTTCCGATATTCCCGAAGTTCGAAAGTTGTTGAAAATACACCATTAATATAATTCAAAAAAATATTGTAGTGACTTACCCTAGTTCGAGACATGGCGCAGTGTTTGTGCACTTGAAGTCGGCGTTCCTGGGAGCCAATTACCAGCTTTTCTTTCCATGAGTCAGCTGCGCTTGAGGTCACTAAGTCCGCCCCTGTCAAACAAAATCTGGCAGTCACCATACGAACCAACCCTGCCAACAGACCTATCGATTGGTTATCGACATACTAACCGGTCTTAATATTCTTTAACTAAAAACACCTTTATGTTAAACACAATTAAAATGAACACACAATCTAACAAATCAAATTCATCAGACAATACGTTTGAAATCTTCCCGAACGCATGGGATATCTAAAGCACCGTATTACTTCTCACTGACAAAATATAACAACTAGAAAAGCTCTGCTGCAAGCTACAAGACGAAAATGATCAACTTAAAGCTGAGCTATTTAAAAATAAAAATCCAATTAACAACACCAACGGAAACACTGTTAACAACACAAGCCAACGAATGGAATATTTCACCGACGAAGACGATCTTATTAGAGAAACAGACAACGCGAGAAAAAGCAAACAATCTAATAAACGCAAGGCAAATTCTCCAGACAAATCAAGTAATCAAACTGAGTACTGCACCGATCAAGACGAACTTAATCAAGAAACGGACTGGACTTTTAAAAAAAAGCAACCAACTCAAGAAACGAAAATCAAATCCTTCGACTCCAAGCCAACAGAAAACAATTACGAATTTAAACAGAAACACTAACACAAGTACCAACCAAGAATATAATAGTCAAAATAAACAAATATTCAGAGCGCCTCCGTCAATCATGCTGCCTGATATACGTGACGACTACAACAAACTCTACAGAGACATCCAAACAGCATGTAAAGCTGAGTTTTCTCTGAAACTTATAAATAATGGGGTATATAAAATTAATACGAGAGACACTCATGACTATCGCACTGTCACTGATATGTTAAGCAAATCCAAGTTTGCATGGTATACATACGAAAACAAACAAAATAGACCGATTCGAATTATAGTCAAAAAACTCCACCACTCATGTTATCGAAGCTTGATCCTGGAAGATCTAAAAAATCAAGGATTCAAAGTAATAGGAGTCGACTAAAAACTTAAGTGGAAGACAAAAGAGCCCCTAGACTTTTTTCAGCTTTCTTTTAACTGCTCAGATGATATAAAAAAAATTTACGAGATAAAAAAGATATGTGGATCATATATTGTCATAGAACCTGTACGACAAAATAACCTGATACCACAATACATAAATTACCAGGCTTTTGGGCACACAAAAAGCTACAGTCAAAAGCTGGCAAGATGTGTAAAATGTGCTGAAGACCACCCCATGACAAAATGCACTAAAACTGAAAAACAACAACCTAAATGCTACAACTGTGGTGAAGCCCACCCGGCCAATTATAGAGGATGTTTGGTTGCCGTAGAGCTTCAAAAACTTCGCAACAAATCTATAAAACAAAAAAATTTACCAAATGATAAATCACTAAATAAAGTTCTGGTCACAGCCCAACATAAAGTTCAACCGAAACTTACAGCCCAAATCAACCAAACTAAATCCTATTCTAACGTATTGAAAACACATAACAACATAATTAACAAAAAAAAAAATAAATGACGACGAAAATATACCAATAAACGCTGACCCATTCAAACCAAAACATGACGCACTCCAGGAAATCCTCCTATTACTTAAAAAGCAAAAGAGTTTCAATAAATCTCTAGCCCTACGCTTGGATATTTTAAAACAAAGCACATAAAAAAAAAAACGTTAACATGGCTGCACAACTTAAAATAATGCTCTGTAATGCAAACGGCTTATCAAAGCACACACAGGATCTTCAAGCTATCCTGGACACAAACCATATCGATATATACCTAATTGCAGAGACTCACTTCACCAAAGAGTCTTATATAAGCTTTAAAGGCTATGACACCTACCACACAATTCATCCTAATAATAATGCACGAGGAGGTAGTGCAATTATAGTAACGAGAAAACCTGACCATCACGAGGAGGAAAAAAGAAGTACAAACGAATTTCAAATAACCACCATATCAGTAAAATGTCCTAAAAATCAAAAAACATTAATATCGGCAGTCTATAGCCCTCCCAGACACAATATAACCACAGAGGAATATAAACAAATGCTAACCAAATATAAGGACAGATTCGTTATTGGAGGATCCCGGTTAATAACAACTAAAGATCGTGCGCTTCTAAAGGCAGCAAACGATACAAACTGCAAAATTGTATCTATAGGTTCTCCAACATACTGGCCAACTGATATAAATAAAAAACCACACCTTATTGATTTCTTCATAACCCAAAAAATATCTAAGAATTAAATTAACATCGTAGGTGAGTATCATATATTCTCTGACCATTCGCAATCATACTTGACACTTTATGATTCAATTATAGAATGGGAAAAAAACACCTCCTTATATAATAGACGAACAGATTGGGATTATTTTAGGCTTAAACTTACACAATTAACTTCCCTTAATTCACAAATCAACACAATAAGTGAATTGGACAACGAAGTCAATATCTTCACACGTCAAATTCAACATGCTGCTTGGGCCAGTACTCTAGAAACTATGTCAAAAGAAATTAAAAAAAAAAGACAATACCCAGACGCAATTAAAAAACAAGTGCAGGAAAAAAGGAGGTTGCGTCGCAAATATCAAGAAACGAGATCGCCTACCTTGAAGACTGCGTTAAATCAGATGTGCAATAAGCTAACTAAGTCATTAAAAAAACATAAAAATGAATCTATGAGTATGAAATTAAAAAGCCTTACTAATCTACTAAATCGACAAACTACTCACTTTGAAGGATCACAAAAACCAAGAACCAACCTATAAATCCAAGCACACCCACCCATTAAGCTAACTGACTGAACTTGGGCAAAGAGCGATGCTGACAAAGCCACTACCTTTTCAAAATATCTAGCCGAAATTTTCGAAGCTACTAAGGCTGATGACAATGAATTGAATGATAACCGAATGCAAGAAGACATAAGTATCATAGAAGCTAGTCTTAAGGAGCTCAAACAAATTATAGCAAGCCTTCCAACTGGGAGAGCTCCTGGATACGACTTGGTTACTGCTGAAATCCTGAAAGAGCTTCCCCAAATCGCCCTCAAAAAAATAAGAATGATCATTAATGCAGCTTTAAGATTACAACATTATCCAGTACATTGGAAAGTTGCGCAGATTATAATAATAGAGAAACCAGGAAAACCGGCCCACCTAGTCTCCTCCTACCGCCCAATTTCACTTTTGCCCATCCTATCTAAAATCCTTGAAAGAATTGTCCTGAATAGAATGCAACCCTATATCCATGAATCAAACATAATTCCACCTCACCAGTTTGGCTTTAGAGCCAAGCACTCCACAATCGACCAGATTCGCCGTATATGTGATGTAGCTGAAAAAGCGCTAGAAGATAGAAAGGTGTGTACTGCCGTATTTTTAGACGTCTCGAAAGCGTTTGATAAAGTTTGGCACGCAGGCTTAATGTACAAAATAAAACGAAGTTTCCCCCACCAACTCAGTCAGATTCTAAAATCATTCCTAAGTTCTCGATACTTTCGGGTGCGATATGGCACTGCATTCTCCCCATTACAGTCGATTAGAGCTGGAGTACCACAAGGAAGCATACTTGGCTTGATACTACACTTAATCTTCACGAGTGATATCCCCCAGCCTATTGATAGCACTGTTGCAACCTTTGCTGATGATACAGCCTTACTATCAGTTGGAAAAGACGAAAAAGAAGCAGCCGAAAAAATTCAAAGTGCAATAAATACCACATTTAACTGGACTAAAAAATGGAACATAAATTTAAATGAGACAAAATCTGTATATATTGACTTCACATATAAAAAGGTAAAATACCACCCCTTAACCATCGACAATACCGTCTAAGACCACGCAAAATACTTAGGTATGAATCTTGACGAGAAACTTAGATGGAAGCAGCATATCAAGATGAAACGTGATGAACTTGACATCCGATATAGACAACTGCACTGGCTTCTTGGCAGGAGATCACTTCAAAATAAAATTCTAATAAGCAAATACTATCTCCGGTCTGGCTATATAGTATACAGTTATGGGGCTGTGCCGCAGAAAGTCATGTCGAGATAATTCAAAGACTTCAAAACAAAGTGTTACGTAACATGCTAGATGCTCCCTGGTATGTCAGAAACGCTGTTCGGGAAAAGATTTTGAGAAACGCCGCAAAACATCGTGAACGCCTTCAGAATCATGTTAACTCTCAGATGGCTAGGCCCAAAAGGCTCATGCTGGACTTAAAAGAATCGTCATTATCATAATTAATTTAAAAAAACTGCTTGATAGTTAATTGTTGTTGTAACTAGTTGTAGTCTAAATAAAATAAAAAAAAGTTCCAACAATTTGTGGCGCTACGCATCGGAGAGATATCCGACGTCAATAGTTGACCATCTGCACAAAATGAAGTCGAACACCGGATATAAACGGGTCGATTCGATAGTTCACTGGCCCCGAATTTCTATACTTGAACGAGTCATAATGACCTACAATGGACATAAATACCAGAAGTGAAGACATTAATATCTTATGACACATGGGCCATAGAATTTCATCGGAATCGGGCTTGACTAGCATATTGCCCGACTCGCAACGGTTTTGCAGGTTGGAGAAGCTGCAAGGCGCTCAATGGTACGTCTTACTCTTTCCTTGCGAACCTAAAGCGCAACGAAGTTGAAGCTATACCGTATCGCGTCTGCCAAGAACAAGAATTTACGTATGAGATCAGCTGTATAAAAGCCGGACGTATTATCAGAGATCGTAAAAGCCTTCTGTTTAACAGCTTACCCTTCCTTGATTGTATGGGTGTGCTTCGAGTCAAAGGATGCATTGACGCTATCGAAGGAGTTGAAATTGACATGAAACGACCTATTATTCCGCTCAAATGACATCGTATAACGTACTTAATAGTGGAGTATTATCATCGGGTACTGCCACCTGCACAATGAAATCGTCGTCAACGAAATGCGTCAAAGTTATTAGGTGTGCGTACTCAGAATTACCCCGCACACAAAGCATTTTACTTATACCGGAGTGAACTATTTTGAACCGTTCGATGTTATAGACTGGCGCCGAGAGAAGAGATGGGATGTACTATTCACTTGCCTTACTATACATGCCGTACACTTAGAGATAACATCGACACTGTCCACTGCAGATTTTGGCAAATTTTCGTAGGAAGATTTGTCCTTCTTTTCATAAATTTCAAGTTTAGAACCTGAAAACTTATAATCTTTGACTAAATTAGAGAAGAAAATACGGGATTTCGAAATAAATTTAAAAGAATTTGGAAAAATTTATTTCAGTATAGCGACAATTCGAACAAGACCACCGCAGACCAAAGTTTTTTTAATTATATCAGATATTCTACGATTAAGATCAGCACAAGTGACATTAAAAAGATTATCGCACAGCTAACAGGCCAAGATCGCTGCATTCACTTTCAACATCTCAAGTGTCTGTTTGCACTTATCATAGCATTGAATACGATTCCGGCAGCACTATTTTGTCAAATCTCCACAGTAAGCCGGTCTGCCACCGACTATCGTTAGGAATGTAACTTGCGGTCATTTCCATAATGCGTAACGCTCGCTCGTCTTCTTTCGATCGCAATGGATTGGCTGGAATTGTTATGCCGTTCGACTCCACTGCAAAAAAGGCTTTTTTATAGCTTCATCTACCTATCTCATGCTCCATTCGAAACATTGGCAGATGTGGAACATGCGCGATGGCTTCATGCTCTCAACTGAGTGGCACCCATCCCAGCTTGCAGCGATCGGCACGCTCACCTTGATGTTATCCAAACCAATATTTAGCATTGGTTTGACTTCTTTATAAGTCAGAACCTGCAAAGTTTTTAGATGATCGCGTGCGTGTAGCAGTTGTTCGTTAACGGTTTATGATGGTAGATCAAGGTTCTCCACGGTGCGTAAATCCTTTAGTATATGGCGTTGAATGATGAGGTTTCTGACTGAAATACCTACAGATACCGATTTTGAGTTCGGTTCGATCTGGCTCGTGTCGTCTGTCCATCGCAAGCACAGCTGATCTTCGGGTCCGTTTAATCCGAGTTTATCTGCCATTGCTCTTTCCTTTAATGTACTGGCGGTGCCTTCATTGATCGAGGCAAATGTGTCTGTTATGGTTTATCATAAAGCGTGTTTGGAATGTATCAAAACAGCGCCTGAGTCCCATGACGGCTATGGAACAATATCGCTGCTTCTTTAGGTCAGGCGTCATTCCCACTGCCAACCCGTCGATTCGTCGAATTACCGCTGTCGTTACTAGCTGTGCTTGAGTGCAGCAGCACGTTGTGCACCGATGCGCAGCCGTCGATGCTATACTGCCTTTTCGATCGGCAGCCTCAAATTCGAAGCTGCATGAAACAGCAAAAGCACAACTGTTTCGCGTATACGAACTCCCATCTTTGGTTCGTACTCATACCGCGGAACTTGTTGCTGTCTTGCAACCGATGATGTTTGTTGTACTGGGGGCACGAGATTGGCTATTATGGTGCTGTCTGTGATTGTCGCGACTGTCGCGCTCCCGACCATCGACCACGCTATGCACCATAACTCGCCCTTTTGTCTGCTACGGTTCAAAAGGCACCACCACACCATAGCCCACATTCCAATGTTGAATTTTTTTTCTTTGTTTTTTTTTTTTTTATTTTATTTCCCAATTGTATAAGTATTCTGTCTCAAAAAAGTTTGACTTTAATACAATATTTAGAGCTTTAAGGGTTTCTAATTAAGTTTCATGAGCATTCAAATGTAGCTTACTAAATATTATATTTGATATTTTGTTTGAATTGGAGAAAAAGGAGCAAAAATAGGAACACCTCGGCTGCAGGCGATTACTACACACAGCTTCCTCGGTCTCGCGAGATACTGTATCGTTCACTGCCTACAGCGAGGGATTCCTTTTTCCTTTCATTTGGGTAGGCGTAGATGGTGTGTTGGTTTTGTTATATTAAGTCGGTTGGACGGCGTCTTTGTAGTCTTCTGGGAAGGGTTAGCTCTAACGTTGGTAGGGTATTTATATCGTTGTTGCAATGCACTTCGATTGTTGATTGGTGTCTACGGCTTGTTTTTTGTATGTGCTGTGCGACTGTTAGCAAGTTAAGGTCACGATGAATGTCGTTATTAGAGACATACCAGGGTGCGTTGGTGATAACTCGTAATATTTTGGATTGCTGTCGTTGTATGAGGTCCAGGTGGGATTTTTTTAGCTTTTCCCCATAGTTGAAGACCATAGGTCTATATTGGTTTTATTATTGAGTTGTATGTCAAGAGTTTGTTATAGGTTGATAATTTGGATTTTCGATTAAGCAACCAGTACAGTTGTTTGAATTTAACGTTGATCTGGTCTCGCTTTTTAGTAATATGGTAATTCCATTTGAGCTTGCTGTCGATGTGCATGCCCAGGTATTTCGCCACATTGACTATAGGAATATCAGTTCCATTTATTTTAACATGTTTTGTTGGGTAAGTTCTCTTTGTTGTATACACGATTTGCTGCGTTTT